>RJWM01005847.1:17007-88504 GCA_004363535.1 Dasyprocta punctata | reverse complement strand
AGGAAGGATGGATGGATGGGTGGATGGAAGGAAGGATGGATGGATGGGTGGGTGGGAGGAAGGATGGATGGATGGGTGGATGGAAGGAAGGATGGATGGATGGGTGGATGGAAGGAAGGATGGATGGATGGATGGACACATGAAAGGACGTGTGGATGGATGACATTGCAGATAAACTGCAGAGTTTCAAGGCCAAAGCTCTGAGCCAGAGATTCAGGAATTAAATGTTTGTAGAGTGACTCCCAGAAGTTCCCAGTGCACCCCGCTGACAAGTCTCTGCAGCCACTGGAGGTTGCCCTGGCTGAGGCCCTCGCCAGCTGGACCTGGCCTCCGTGGGCGGCTGTCTCAGCAGAGGACAGGCTCTGCCTCCCGGCCACGCTGCTGCAATTATCATCACAGCTAACGATGTCAGTGACAAGGCACAGAGTGCTGAGGGCGCAGATAACATCAAGAAAATTTAATTCTTGAGTGCTGTGACTTCTCGCGTCTTCCCTTTAGCTACAATGTGCCCCCAACTCTGTCAACCGGGTTATCAGCGCTCAGGAGGGAAAGGAGGAACGGGCTATGAATGGCAAGCAAGCTCTAAATCCCAGCCCGGACTCAGCGACAAAGGCATAATAGCATGATTGTAGGCAAAGTTTCCTCCTGCATTAGAGGGAAGCCAGCTGGATTCAGCCCAGCTGGAGAAGGGGCAGGGGCAGCTGCCTGCTCTCCTTTTGAACTCTAAAGGAAAGAGGGCGAGTGAGGTCCTGAGTTCGATTCTCAGTATCAAAAAAACAAACAGAAGTGGGAAGGAAGGAAGGGCCTCCAGTTGAGCTTGCAAATAAAACTAGAGGATGCCCAGTGTGCCAGTCAGCTCTCTGTTACTGTAACAAACACCCAAATAAGGAGGCTTATAAAAAGGAAAGGTTTATCTTGGCTCACAGCTTTGGAGAACTTTGCCCGTGACTTGTTGACCCTGTGGCTTTGGGCCGGTGGCTGAGGAAGCCTGAGAAAGAGACCTTCAAAGACTTCCCAACAGGCTGTGCCTCTTCAAGTTTTCACCACTTCCTAGTGGTGCCAGGCCACTGAGTTTTTGGGAACATTCTTAATCTGAATTATAGCACCCTGTTTATTTGAATGGCAGATAAACAACTTTTAGCATCGGAACATGCCTTCATGTAACATTAGCATGTGTATACTAAAATGTTACCCATTCTTATGTGGAATTCAAAATTAACTGGGCATGCGCTACCCACTCCAGCCATTCTGTCTCTGATACAGGAAAATGAACTCAGTGGGAGACCTCCAAATGATATGGGGGAGTGAGACTCCCAACCTACTACGTCCGGCACGAGTTCGTGTTCTCTAAAAATCGAAGAATGAATTTTAGGAACAACGGAGGGTAAGAGAAGAAGATATTTATTGAGAGAAAGAAAGCTTCTGTCTGAGGGACAGAAGGGGGGCCCGAGTGGGTTGCCCAAGACTCTGTCTTTTCCAGTGACTTTTATAGAGCAAAACCCTGATGGGGAAAACTGGGAACTGGCAAGGCAGATGGGCTTGAGGTGGGACAAAACTGTGATCAACCAATAAGATTGATTGTTTAGGTAAGATTGACCAAATCAAGGACAAATGGGGAAGTGAGTCACGTAGTAAGCGAGGATTCTTACGGATTAGGGGATTGGGATGGTAATTCTTGGCTTCTCGAGATATCCATCCCTAATCCCTAATGCTTATACTTAGGGTGTGGTTGCATTTGTTGATCCTTCTGAGATTTGGCCCACAGCAAGAGGTGTGTATCTCTTCCAAGGTCACACGATATCTGGCCCTCTGTGCCTGTTCCACTGAGGGCCCAGCCCTGTCTGACTGCCTAGAATATTTCTAACTGACTCAGTTGCCTATAACATCTCCAGTATATGGCCAGGGAACTGGGTCAAGCCAGTAAATGTAGGGAACTTTCTGAGTGTCTAGACAGAGAGGCTGCGCTGGGAGCCACAATGTTTTAGGGTCATTCTGAATATGAGTGATAGTGGAGATAAACACCCTGATATTTACATTTAAAGATTACAGAATTTAAAAACCCAATGTGAGCCGGGCGTGGTGGTGCACGCCTTTAATCCCAGCACTCCGGAGGCTGAGGTAGGAGGAGCATTGTGAGTTCGAGGCTGGCTTGGGCTACAACACGGGCGCAAGACCGGCCTGAACTACACAATGCGACCCTGCTTCCAAAAACCAGGGCCGGGAGTTTGGCTCAGTTGCTTACGCGCCTGTCTGGCAGGCACAAGGTTGTGAGTTCAATCCCTGGTGCCGCAAAAAAAAAAATAAATTAAAAAAGAAAAAAAACAATGTGGAAGTACATGCCTGTAATCCCAGTACTCAGGGGGCTGAGGCAGGAGGACGGCAGTGAGTCTGAGGCCAGCCTGGGCTGCATAACAAGACCTTGTCTCAAAAACCAAAAAAAGAAAAAAAGATGAAAGGATTTAAAAGCCAGGCAGGGTGGTGCACGCACTCTGAGGCAGGAGAATCATCCCAAGTTCAAGGCCAGCGTGGGTTACATAGTGAATTTGAGGCCAGCCTGGAATAGATAGCAAGACCCTGACTTAAAACAATTAAAAAAAGGAAAAAAAAAAAGATGAGAGACTCCAACAACAGCTCCAGCATATATATATATATATATATATATATATATGTAAACACTCGGGTATCTATAGCAACATACATACATTACATAAATACATTGTTTTGTTTCGCAGCTAAGTTACAAATTCGTAGCTTTATCCAGCAAAAGAAAACAGAATGGCAAGGCCCCGAGCTCAGGCCTCAGCTCCAGCAGCTGCTGCGGCTTCAGCACTGTGCTAAGTGTTCTTAACTCACAAATCGCACGGGCCCTGGCTTCTCTCCTTCTGCCCGCCGCAGACCAGGGTTTGGGGAAGGGCGACAGGAGTGCGCCAGCCTCCAAGCCGGAAGCACCCCTGAGCCCCGCAGCACGGGGAGGTTAGGGTCCCTGCCTCACCACCACTTTCCCGCACCTTGGGCCGGAAGAGGACAGGCACGGGGCATCCCTGCGTTCGATCCGCTCGTACGAGTGGTGATAAAAACCAGGTCATTTCGGAAACACATAGCTGGGCGTCGTGAGCCATGCACCGTGCTCTGTGTATGTCATTTCTAGCAGAGCAGGCTTGGCACAGAACTCCTCCGCCCAAGTGAGGATTAAAGCCCAATTGATGCCCACAACCCTAGGAGAAAACTGTAGTCTCCCACCAACCGCTCTCTATGAAATTCTTCAAGACCTGCAAATGCCACAGCGCTAATCGTAGCTCTGCAGAGGAAAAACAAAAAGCCTATAAAAAAATCTCAATCTCTGGGCAAGCTGACGGGCCATGAGACACTCGGACGCTATTGCAGAGAAGCCTCACACAGCTAAAGAGATGGCTCCCGGGTCACAGCCGGGGCTGCCAGCCTGTGGCAGGCAGGCTTGCTCAGAAGGAGCCATCACCGCGCACCTAGGCGGCTCCAGCCACTAGATCCTAAGAGGCCCCGGCAAGTTGGAAGGGAGGATGCAGGGGCCCAGATGGTGCACATCTGGCCAGAAATGAGAAGGAGAAAGAAATCAACTGATCAAGTCTGCAGACAGGTGTTGGGGGCGTCCCAGGGGGCCTGCTTCAGAAGGGCAACCCGGATGGTTCCGATCCGATGCTCAGTTAAGCAACGAAGGTTCCCGAGAAACGACAAAGCATCAGCGCGGGTCAGCGGGAGCCGAACAGGTGGCGGGAATCTGAGCGGCTGTCACTTCTGCTTGTTAATGGTATCGTTTCGAAGACATTTAAATTATTTAGATTATTGTAACCAAGACGTCTTTAATAATGCACCAAACAGCAGGCACCAGGTTGAAATCAATTAGACTCCACTGCTAAATTATAAGGGAGAAATATACAGCAGAATGGCTCTGGGGTGGGAACTGGAAGTATACACGCACGCCACAGACAAATGGGATCACCTCGTCGTTTAAATGGCAGAAAAGACGGCCAGGTGCTCCTAAATACTGGACAGTGATTTTTTTTTTTTTTTTTGAGACAGGGTTTTACAATTAGTTCAGGCTGGCCTCGTACTCATAGCGATCCTCCTGCCTCAGCCTACCAAGTGCTAGGATTACAGGCATGTGCCACCATGCCCGGTGATTTTTTTTTTCTTTTTAATTAAAATGTGAGATCCCATTCTCTGGGCAGACGGGCTTCTCTGGATGGCCAAGAGTAAAGACACAAGTTTCATCTGCATGGCTTTCTGGTCACAAGCCTTGAGAGGACGAGACCTGGGGCCCAGCCCGGGATACCTGAGGTCTGGTGTGCCCTGCTCAGAGTACCCCGTGCTCTTTTCCCAGGTCTGGGGATAACAGTGGTTGTCCCCAAGAGGGGCCCATCTCCGCAGTATGCCGGAGGTGAACCCTGGCAAAACCCGAGCATGGCCTGCCGCGAACCCCGGCCCCGGGACAGCAAGTGCAGGGTCCCAGCCTTGGCCGCGCGGGGGCGCAGTGCGCAGGCGCGCTCCGGCCGGCGGGGGCGGACGGCTCCGGGCCGCTAGGGGCCGCTGTGGCGCAGTCGGGCGGCCGGCGCTGGGGCGGCCGCGGAGCGCCAGCCCCTCTTGAGCACGGCCTCGCCGGTTTGGCGGGGTGAAAGGTTGCGAAGATGGCGACGGCCTTGAGCGAGGAGGAGCTGGACAATGAAGACTATTACTCGCTGTTGAACGTGCGCAGGGAGGTGAGGCCTGCCGTGGGGCGCCGTCGGTGCGCAGGCCGGGCCCGGTGGCTCGGGAGGGCGGCGCTGGAGGCCCGCGCTCCGCCTCCGCCCCGCTTGGCCACAGCCGGCCCGGGAGGCCGCGTGACCCCGCCGACGCGCGCGCCCGCCGCCCTCGGAGCTGTCCCTACCGCCCGACCCTGCCGCCGAGGGGCCGGGCCCGGGCTCGCCCGTGCGCTCCGCCACCCGCGCGCCGCGTGCTCGGTGCCCACGCAGGGCAGAGCCCCCACACCCACCGGAGGGAGCAGAGCCCCCAGGGAGGCTGCCAGGGTGGGGTTCCACCCTCTGCCCACCTACCTGCCCTGGGCAAGGGGCTGTGTCGTCGCCCCGAGCCAGCGGGACGGCAAACTGAGCCTCGGACACCAAGGTCAAGGCCACCGGGGAGCCTCCCCGTGGCTTCGTCTGGTCCCGAGGCTCCTGTGGAGTCGTCCTGCCTCTGGAGCGAGTCCAGCCTCTGAGGCGAGCGTCTGGTGCCCTCCTTCGTTTTCCGGAGCCGCTATCCAGAGATCAAAAGCAGAGCCTCCCAAGACTCACTTGGAGGCCGCAGATTAGGAAGAAGCCCTAGGCCGGGAGAGAAGGGATGCCCTCCAAACAGCTTCGGCATTCAAGCCAAGTGCTTTTACCCTGGCTCCCCACGGAATAAAAAATAATAATAATAATGCGAAAGAGTTGTCTGACACATACACGTTTGCAGTACATTTCCTTTCTTGCTGACTAGCCTGCATTCGAGATCTGGCGCGAAGGTCGAAAAGGCTTCCAAGGTCAGGCCATAGTGTGAATCAGCGCCAAGCAGTAGGGTCCGGACTTTCAGCCCTGCCCAAGAAGTCCAGGTTCTCTCTCAGGTTTAGTGGTGGTCAAGACTAGCCAAGTTTGTCTGTCTTGAGAATTTGGATCTGTGTGTGTGTATGTGTGTGTGGTGTTTTAATATCGAACGTTTATTTTTGTTTTTTGAGTTCTTTGGTGCCACCCTGATGATTGAGCACTTCTATTACGTTAAGTCATTGAATTCTCACAGCATCTCTTATTTTGACCATCTTTGTTTTGTAGTTGAGGAATCTGAGGAGTCATAGATTAAGTATCTGCAAAGTCACACCACTGGAAAGCGCAGGAGTTGCAATTCTGCCCTGGGCAGTGTGACTCGGTAGCTTCAGCTCTTGACTTTTGCTGTGCCTCAGTTTACCGCACCTGAGACTACAGTGCTGCTAGCTCTTCAAGTGTCCTTGAGCACCCCATATAAGTGACCCTCAGATATGCTACTCACTATTTACTGTGGGTTCGCTTGGGGGGCGTTATTTGTTTTGTTTTTCAGACAGGACCTCACTATGTAGCTCAGGCTGGCCTTGAACTCACTGTGTAGCCCAGGCTGGCCACAAACTCATGGCGAACCTCCTGCCTCAGCCTCCCGAGTGCTGGGATTACAGGCATGCAACAGTCACTATTTACTATGAATGAGTCTGGGGGAATTTTGGATCTTGTTAAACTCTTATGAGGCACCTGCGGTTCTTGTTCTCAGTTTGTTAATTAATCGATGCCAAAGCTTTGAGTAAATCACTTCTTCGCACTTCAGTGTCTTATTAAATGCACCTCTCTGGCTAGTTATTCATAGGTTTTTTGCTTGTTTGTTTCTCCCTCCCCCAGTGTTTGGAAACGAAGTGGTAAATGAAGCCAGTCTTTCTGCCTCTCTTGCCACTCATTCGCAGCTTGTTGGGGTTATCAATAATTGAGCAGCCATTTACCTGTTTTCCAGGCTTACTGAACCATAGCTACAGGGGATCAGAAAGGCATTTGTTAAAGGTCTGACTTAAAACTGCTGGAGTTTTAGGGTCTGTCCTTACTGAACTGATGGATGGGAGCCAAGGAAACACTTCCTTTAATTTTTTTTTTCCTCCCAGTGAGTGTGAGGCACTTCCCATATTTATAGCTGTAGGAGATGAAATCCTTATGAAATAGGCCTGTTGCCTTTGTGGATAGGCTCCATGCTAAATACCAGCATCAAGTGTGGTGTGCTGACTTTCTGTCTCTGGATATCACTGCAAGAGAAACTCTGAAGATGATAAATGATACTTGCTAGGTCCTTCCCCCCGCCAAAAGTCAAACCTGAACACAAAACCGCATAATTTAGTTAGAGACAAAGAAGTAATCTTAATTCTTAGATGCATGGTCTAGAGAATAACTCTTGTTTATGTGTTTGCTGTTGGTCCTGGGGTGAGACTGTTTAAGTGTAGCCGTAGCAACCAAGATCTCTTCTCCCCAGAACTTCACAGCTCCTTCAGAGCTCCACTTCAAAATGCTCAGTGTGCTATAGCGTTTAGAGACTTTTCCTAGAAGTCTCAAATGGAAGCAGCCCAAAAAACCCAGGGAATTCTGTTTAAAATTTATAGGGATAGTAGTCATATGATTGATCAAATACAGAAATGTCAAAAATCACCTTTTAGAAACCTCTCCAGATTTTTGCTGCTGTTGTTGGTTTGTTTGGTTTTGTTGAAATAAGGTCTTGCTTTGTAGTTCAGGCTAGCTTTGAACTCACTATATAGCCTAGGCTGGCCCTGAAGTTACTGTGCTCCTCCTGCCTCAGCATCATAGGTGCTGGGATTAGAGGTGTACATCACCATACCTGGGCTCCCCAGGTTTCAAACTTTACGGCATCATCTTAACTCTGTATTCTTGAGAGTGAAGAAGACAGCTAAACAGGACCACCAAATTCTGATCTTTCACGAGTGCCTTGTCTGAGTTCTAGGTTTCTTGTTTGCAGATTGGAGCCCTCATCTGCTGGGCTTACATGGGAGCGGGAACATTTATCATTTCCCAGCACACCAGCACCAGATGGCTTTCTGGTTCAGTGTGTGAGATGTATGATCAGCGCCCTAAAATCCTGTCTGAGATTTCAAGGGAGGGGTGGTACTGAGGATTTAACCCAAGGCCTTTGCGCTGAGCTACATCCCCAGTCCTTTTTTTTTTTTTTTTTTTTTTTTTCTGAAACAGGGTCACACTAAATTTCCAAGCTTCACGTGAATTTGTGGTCCTCCTACCTCAGCCTCCTGGACTGCTGGAATTACAGGCATGAGCCACCTAGAATGATTTTCCAGAATTTGTTTGGAGAATGGATTCATTCATAGTAGACTAGAGTGAAATTTTATTTTAAGTTTTTTATAGAAATTTTAAGCCTAATTCATCCTTAAGATAATTGAATCTGACTCCCTTTTTGTCAATATATTGCCTTTGAAAGAATTTTATTTTTTGAGCTGGGCGTGGTGACACATGTGTGTAATCCCAGCACTCAGGAGGCTGAGGCAGGAGGGCTCGAGACCAGCCTGGGCTACCAAGTGAGCCCAAGGTCAGCCTGAACTGCAGTCATGAGACCTTGTCTCAAGAAGACAAAAAAAAAAAAAAGAAAGAAAGAAAAAGATTTTCATTTCTATAGCACATCGAGTCATCCATGTGGCTGTTTTGAGATCTCTGGTCCCAGTCAGTTTAGCCTTGGGAAACCAACCTCCTTTCCATGTCTAAAACAGTTCTTTTAAAAAACACAGCTGTTAAATAAAAACGTTTTTCCCAGGAACCCACATATGGAGATTAGTGTTCTGTGATTTTCATCCTTCTGGAATGGCCAGGAAACTAAAAGCACCAAAGAGCTACCTGCCAACAAAAAGCTTTCCCTGAAGCCCTGCGCATTCCTTCTCTGGCTTCGGGTCGACTGTTCTTTCCGCAGTTTGTCATTGGCTGGGTTTCCCCGGCAGTAGGTTACAGCCAGAGGGAGGTGCCTGTGGGAAGAGAGCCCCAGATAGGACAGGAGGGTCGGCTGGTCACTCTCGGGCTAGACCTGGGCTCGGAGTCACCTGCAGAGGCGGCTGCAGCAGCCCACAGCCAAGTCAGCTCGGCCTTGTGCAGGTGTTGGGGTGTAGGAGTCATCTGAGGTGTGTGTGCTGGGGTCCCTGGGGTTGAGGTGGCAGTGGGTACCCTAGTCCCTGGGTGTGAGGTGGCCTCTCTGACCGCATGATGGCTGACATTTGGTCTTCATGAGGACATGTTGCATTTTGTTCAAGGTTGGAACAGTGACCCTTGTTAAACGTGTGCCCTGGGCGTGTCGCCTTAAGCCTGGCTGTCCCCAACCAGAAATGATCCAGATCACCACTCTCCTTAGGGCATCCTGGAAGCCAAGAGGCTAATGACCGAGAATTTGGGCCCATGCTCCCTGCCTCTTGGGTGACCTTTCATTTGTCCTCTCAGAGCCTTATACTTACCTGCAAAATGAAGACAACGGCACTGTACTGCAGAGGTCATTACGAGGACGTGGAGGGAGAGCCAGGCGTGATGGCACTCGCTGTAATCCCAGCACTCAGGAGGGCTGAGGCAGGAGGATTGCCTTGAGTTCAAGGCCAGCCTGGGCTAATGATTAGACCATGTTTCGAAAAAAAACCAAAAACCTGCAGCAAAGCACAATAGAGGAAGGCGAGGTGTGGTCCTTGCAGCCAGGCAGCCCAGGTTGAAATCCTGGTATTATGGTCTGTTCTGCTTTGTTTTTTTGAGATGGAGTCTCACTGCACCCTGGGCTCAGTGCTCCCAGAGTGCTGGGATTAAATGTGTTCCACCACGACCGGCTGTAATGTAACCTTTCTGCACTTGTCGCCTTAACACTGAAATGTAGGTGGGGTAGTAATAGTACACTAAGTAATTCCCGGAGTCGTATGTGTTGCTGTATGGTAAGGATGCCTGTAAAGTTATAAAGTTCCTGGTGTAAACAGGTGTTGAGTTAATGTTTATTGTTATTGCTTGGATTCGAGTGTGAGATTTTGCTATGAAAGACTTTAATATGTCTTGTCCTGGCTAACTTCGCTGTCCATTGATAGTACTAACAACCACGGTACTGGTCTGCAGGTGGAGCTCAGTGGGAGAGCGCTTGACTGCGTGCACACGTCCCTGGGTTCCGGCTTCAGTACTACAAGAGAAAAGATCATAGTGCCAGGATTTATACTAAGCATTAGGTTATAAATTCCTGAAGTACTCTTCACTCTTTTTTTCAAAATCCTGAGTTTATTCTCTTTTATGGACAGTTGTCTTTCTTCGGGTTATTTTGTTTTGTTTTTGTTCTTGTGTTTTGAGATAGGGGCTTGTGCGTAGCTTGGGCTGGCCTTGAACACTCAGTGGTGTTCTAGCCTCAGCCAGGCATTACAGGTGTGCACCACCGTGAGTGGGGAGAGAGTTGTTCTGAGCCAAGTGTGATGGTACGTGCTGTAATCCAGTACTCAAGAGGCTGAGGCAGGAGTATCGCCTAGAGATCCAAGTCAGCTTGGGCTACATAGCAAGACCTGTCTCAAAAGGAAGCAGGGGGCAGTTATCTTTCAGAACTGCACTTCCTGTGGAGTGGAATTGGCAGCTTTCCTGGAAGGTGAGGCTAAACATGGCAGTGGGGTGCAGGCTCAGAGATAATCTAAATGGCATCTGGGTTAAAGATAGAGGCGGACCCAAGGATGTAGTTGTGAGCCGTCAGGGTGAAGCAGCCAGGCAGGAAGGAGAGGAGGCGGAGTGAAGGGGTTGAGAGGAACGGCGGGAGGAAGTGTCCACCAGGCCGTCCTGCCTTGGTTGGAGAGAGCCACCGCGATGTCCAGCCACGTCCCGCGTTATCTCAGTGTGATCAGCAAGTAACAGAAGTTAACTTGAAAAGTGTAATCCTTTTTCTTCTCCCCAATACAAGGGCTCAAACTCACAACCTCGCGCCACAGAGCTCACGCCACAACCTCGTGCCACAGCAGGCGCTCAAGCCACAGAGCCAAACTGCTGGCCCTAAACATGAATTCCTTTAATGAACCATGAGCCAGTTATCACCTTCCTGCTTTGGGCATTTGAAACAATCGCTTCTTGAAATTTTTGTGCTCTGCTTTTTTATTACCTACCAGAACACCACTTCTTTTCTTCCTTAAAGAGAATTCAGTTGAAAGCTTTTCTGTTGGCTGTGAGTTTGATAAAATAATAGAAAGAAAAACAAGAGCCAGGCGTAGTGGTGCATACCTGTAAACTCAGCACTTAGGAGGCTGAGGCAGGGGATTGTTGCAAGTTCGAAACCAGCCTGGGCTACAAAGTGAGCTCAAGGCCAACTTGAATTGCATGGTGAAACCCTGTCTCGAAACGACATAAAAAGAAAACACAGGACCTGCTGGACAGCTGTCTGCATGGCTGTGGAAATCATGTGAAAAAGATACACATTTCTAAGAAAGACAACAATTGGAAACTTTGCTGCCTTTTTTTTTTTTTTCTTTGTGGCACTGGGGATCAAACTCACAAACTCACAACCTCACGCCTGCCATGCAGGCGCTTAAGCTGCTGAGCCAAACTCCCGGCCCTAGCTTTTTTTTTTTGAGGCAGGGTCGCACTGTGCAGCTCAGGCTGGGTCGCACTCTGCAGCTCAGGCCGGCCTTGTGCTCACGCTGTAGCCCAAGCCGGCCTTGAACTCACAACGCTCCTCCTACCTCAGGCTCCCAGTGCTTTTGCTGCCTTTTTCAAAGCTGCACAGTAATCTCCCTCCCTGGAGCTTTCCCGGCAAGGGCAGCCTGGTGGCTGGGTTCCTGTCCAGCTCCTATTTGTGGAAAGCACTCCTGCCCATCTTGGGCTACAGTAGGACCCCCCTGGTCTGCAGGCGCTGAGACTCCTTCCACAGTGACGGGCCAGGCCAACAGATCAACCACAAGAAGTCCACTCGAGTGTGCAGAATGGACCGGCTACAGGCGGAAGGGAGTCAAAAGTCAGGCTTTTAGGGGAAAATAAGGCAGATTCTTAATGTGCAGAGAGGATCAGAACCATCAATTTTGATGGAACTCAGAAGTTCAAAAAAAAAAAGATCGAGAGCTTGCTTCAAGACTTGGCCTTTTTAGGGTTGTGTCTCAAGGGTACCAAATAAATACGCGGAGCTGGCCTGGCAGAGTAATGAAGGTACCGGTGCACAGCAGTAGGGAGGTTTTTCCCAAGTCCTGGAATCTCTGCCTCTCGGCCCATTTGTTCTCACCGATCTGCCCTGAGGATTCTCTTCCCTGTGAACCTTTGGCTCATGTGTCTTCTGCCTGTTACTGTTACTAAGAATTTTGTCATTACTGATTGCCTAATCTCTTTTTAGGATTTATATTGCCAACTTGGGGCTATCGTGTTGTGAGTTTTGTTTTTCAGTTAACTCTGGGTTAAACAGGAATCAAGGTTAAACAGAATCTGTTTCAATGTCAAAGGTTATTCCCACCTGTAGAAACTCGGAATCGTTTGAGCAGTCTCCTGTGTAGCTCCTCCAGCTCAGGATCCCCCCCCCCCCCGTCCCGGCACCAGGGATTGAACTCACAACCTCGTGCCTGGCAGACAGGCGCTTAAGCCACTGAGCCAAACTCCCCGCCCTAGGTTTTTTTGAGGCAGGGTTGCACTGTGTAGCTCAGGTCGGCCTTGCACTCGCGTTGTAGCCCAGGCCGGCCTCGAACTCACAACGCTCCTACCTCAGCCTCCCGAGTGCTGGGATTAAAGGTGTGTGCCACCACGCCCGGCTTGAGATTTGATTGATTCTCTCCTAAGCACTTAACTTTCCTGATGGAAGAGCCCTAGCCCTGCCCAGGAGGCCGGCTTCTGCAGTCACGTTAGCTGGTGCGTGTCCACTGGTCACTGCAGAGGCATGCCAGCTCAGGAGTCCAGAGATGGACGCCCGGACTGGCTTGGGCCAGCGCCTTCTACACAGCCACTGAGCATTCACTGGCAATGGTTGAAAATGCCCAGAGGTGGGGGGCGGGGGTCAGAAGGGCCCCTGTGAAAATGGGACTCTAAGGAGCCCAGCCTGCAGTCAGGGTTGATGAGACCTCCCCACAGGTCACTTAACTGCTCTGAACTGTTCCTTAACAAAATACTTTTAAAGCTGGGTGTGGGACACACGCCTGTAATCCCAGCACTTGGAAGGCTGAAGCAGGCGGATCATTATGAGTTCAAGACCAGCCTCAGCTCCATAGTGGGTTTAAGGCCAGCCTGAACAGCATAGCGAGACCCTGTCTCAACAACAACAAAAGTCTTTTTCCATGTGTGAGAAATACCCACTGAGGCCTGCAAGTGCTGACACGGTCACACACGTCTCACTACTCTAAATGCCAGTGTGCTTTTATGAGTATGGAGAGCATAAAAGTTAGTAAGGAGTGCATACTAACCACGCATGGGGTGAATGAGTCAGTGGTCTGGTGTGTAGGTATCATATGCATCCGTTCTCTCTCTGTAGTTTTCTTTCACTTTCATGAGCAATTTAGAGCCAGGCCACACAAATCACTAGCTTCTGGCCAGCTTTCAGGTCACAGGTCCATGAGCAAATGAGCTTCCTTCTCCATCTTTGGCTGTTTGACCTTTTTGTCCTCAGTGTATGGGTCTGTAAATGGGAACTAGCACCCGCCCCAAGGTGGTCTGTGAATATAAGTGTGTTAAGTGAGAGCGAGCAGCAGGGAGAATATTTCATTAGCTGGAAATCTGTACATGCGCATTTCTGACACCTTTGGCAACCCCGAAATCCTCAGCTTTTGAAACATGTGCCCCCCCCATTTTTTGTGTCTTTTTTTTTTTTTTTTTTTTTTTTGTGGCACCAGGGATCGAACTCACAACCTTGCTCCTGCCAGGCAGGCTTAAGCCATTGAGCCAAACTCCCGGCCCTAGTGTTTTGAGACAGGGTTGCACTATGTAGCACAGGCTGGCCTTGCGCTCATGTTGTAACTCAAACCGGCCTTGAACTCACAACACTCCTCCTACCTCAGCCTCCCAAGTGCTGGGATTAAAGGCATGCACCACCATGCCCGGTATATGTGTCCCTTTTTAAAAACTGACTTTTATTTGTCCATTGGTTGTCTGAAATTCTTTTTGAACAAGGCAGGGTATAAATAAAACATTCAAATTCGCCTTCTCCCTAAGGCCGACCACTCCTGACCCTGCATCCGGGCCTCTCTACCTAGTGCTCAGGAACCGATCGCCTTCGAGCAGTGTCCTCTGGGTCTGTCCTCTCCACACTGATTCCTTTATTCCAGCTCGCAGGTCGCCACCAACCCCTACACCCTTGATTCCTCCCCAGTTTCCTTTAGGTCTCTCCACTTCACAGTTTGTTTTTGTGTTTGTGTGTCTGTGTGTGGTATTGGGGTTTGAAGCCCGAGCCTCCACATCCCCTGCCCATTTTAAGACAGGGTCTCACTTAGTCACACAAACTGGCATCACACTCAGCATCCTCCTGCCTCAGCCTCCCAAGTAGCCCGGATTATAGGCATATACCACCATACCTGGTTTCAATTTAGGTTTTTGTCTGTTTTAGTCTAGCTGCATCAAATTCTTATTAACAAACCGTACCGGACGAATTTCTTCTTCCTTTCCCCTTTCCCTCATAAATTTTTATTTAGTTAGTTTTGTGGTACTGGAGATTAAATACCGGGCCTTCACACTGAGCCATATCCACAGCCCTTTTTAATTTTAAGACAGGAGCTGGGCATGATCTCACACATCTGTAATCCCGGTGCCCAGGAGGCTGAGACAGGAGGACTGCCACGAGTTCACAGCCAGCCTGGGTCACGTAGTCTGCAGGCTCCATTCAGACGTGACTCTCCCGGCACCGCCTGTTTGCCAGCAGAGGTCCTCGGAGAAACCCAGCTCAGCGCCCGTGCTGTTACCCTCGGCAAGCACAGGATGTCATGAAAGAAGGAATAGAGTGTGGAGTCTTCCCAGCCCTGGACGTCTGAGGACACCCAGGACGGTGCCCGCTGAGGCCCTGGGCGTTCAGAAAACTGTAGACGAAGGGTTTATCCGGGTCTCTTGTTGAGTTTGTATGTGCGCACAGGCACAGCGGGAATCAAACTCGGGGCCTCCCGCTTGCCAGAGAGGTGCTGTGCCGCTGAGCTACACCGGCTTCGTGCCGTCTCTTCACCCCTGACCCTGACCCGCTTTTCTCCATGGCCTTTTCCAGCCTCTGCCGGCCTGCGCCGGGCACACTAAGTGTCACACCGTGACGCCTTTACACGAGCCTGGTGGTCTCTGTCGGTCTCTGACTCATAGCGTGCCTTACAATAGTGAGTTCAAGCCCAGCCTGGACCACGGAGTGAGGCCGTGTCTAAAAAAAAAAAGAGATGGAGACAGGGTCTCACTAAATTGTCCGTGCTGGGCTGAAACTTACAACCTTCCGTCTCAGCCTGGCAGAGTGCTGGCATTACAGACACGCCACCGCGCCCATTCTGGCTCTTTTTAGGCTTATTCGGGCTCATGTCGCCTCGATTTTAAAGTCCCTGCAGGTGAGGTGTTTTGTGTGTGCCCTGCCCGTTTGTGGCTGTTCTTTCTCCTCCTCCAGAGGAAGCTCCGTGCACGCGCTCTCCGGCCTCCCCCGTGCCCTGCGTCGCGCAGGCGCAGAAGGGGCCTGGTGATGCTCATGGCGCGGGAAGCAGTGGCGCTGCGGCCCCGCCGTGCAGTCCGCACGGTGACACAGCGGGTTTCTCAGGACACATCCCCGCTGTCGAGCAGTGTAGGACTGTACTCGACACGCTTGCCGAGTGGACAACAGATGGATGGACACACGTCCGAAATAATTTCTGCCTCCTTGTACCCTCTGCTCTGCCTGTGTATTATCGCTGTTCCGCCTTTTGTTGGTCCAACTCCGGCTTGTTTCCTTGGGGTGTTTTCCACTGTAATGCCTCAGGCCCTCTGGGATGCCCAAAGCAAATCAGAATCAGCTTTTTGTGTTCCGTTTCCGTCCCTTTTTGCGTTCTCACTGAGCTTATTTCCGCAGCCTTTAATGTTGGCACTTCTGGTTTATATTGCTTAATTAAATCCATCTGTGTGTGGCCTTAATCCCGAACACAGGCATCTAGTTTGTGATCTCCTCCGGGCAGGGACCGTCTTGTGTTCTCTTTCCTACCTGGGGTGGTGCCTGGCCTGGCCTGCCCAGTGAGCTCAGGGATTGAAGGTCATACTCGATAGCCCTCCCCTCTCCTTGTCTAGCTGCGTCTTGCTGTTCGGAATATTTGGATTCTTGGAGCACGTTGCAACTTTTGCAATCAAGTAATTCTAGAGGAACTGATGGACAGAAGAGGAATTTCACAGTCTTTAGTTTGGAAAATCTACATTTTCATGTACAAAAATTGTTTAAAATCAGGTTCAAGAGGAAAAGAGCAAATTTAATCACTCACTGTAGTGTTCAGGGCCCAGAGTAAGTCTGGCTGTCGGAGACTGGGTACTAGAAGACATAGCAAGGCTGGCCCCCCTCATCTGGTGCATATTGTCTTCCTCTTAGGTTTCTGTACTGCACTGGAAAAACATTACCCGTTTATCATCTTTTGCACCCACACCAGAAATGATGTTCATAAAAGAAAATAAGTTTCACAAGATCAGGTGTGATTTTGTAGTTTTTCTTTTGCTGACTAAACAGAGCTGAATTTCTGTAGTAGATCCAGGTTTGTTGTCATCAGGGTTTACAAGGGAAAAGATTTCATACAGGACACATAATTTATAGGATTATTTTATAATATTCATCCAAAAAGTCACATGCGAAAGAGCACGGGAGATCTGTCCATGCAGTAGAAACCCAAAAAATCCAGCTGAGGCCATGGATCCCACATTGGGTCCAACTGAAGACCTAGAACACATAGCAATGTCCTGCACAAGTCCAGCTGGAGGCCTAGAGCCCACGACAATGTCTCTGGCAAGTCTGTATCAAGGATCTGCGCTGGGAAGGCCCAAAGGTCAGTGGTAGAAGCCAGAAAGTCTGTGCCAGCGGGGTGAAGGGTCTGTGCCAGAGGCTGAGGGATCCGCACTGGAGCCAGAACGTGACCCTCAAGGTGAGGACCAGAGCTCCCCCGGAGAGAACCACAGCCACCCTCAGCAGCAGTGAGGACCCGAGCTCCTCCGGGAAAATCAGCCCACCATCTCTCCCTCCAGTTCTCCTTTTATGTTGTTGGCGACACTCCACAGGTGGGCCCTCCACACCCAGCACCACACTAACTCAGCTCAGCTGGGTGTTACAAGTTGACCATTAGTTAATCTACCACAAAGTTAGTCTCACTTTAAGTCCTGTTCTACTTAAAATGTTCATTCAAAGTTCAGGCAGAAGCCAGGGATATAGCTCAGTGGCACAAGTGCCTGCCTAGCAAGCACAAGATCCTGAGTTCGATTCCTGGTACCAAAAAGAAGAAAGGTAAATTCATTAAATAAATGATCAATGCATGGTAATGTATGCTGTAGTTACATGGGGATAATAGAAGACCCAAAGTTCAGGCCGAACAAATTAGTACGGACTATACCATGGTTAGCATTGTAGAATGATTGCAAGTATGATTCAGGGTCTCTCACTGTTGAGGATGATCCCATGTACAGGATCTTATTTCGAGATCCCTGAAGACATTGCACCTGTGAATGAAAGGGGTGAAGGCTGTGCTGTGTTTGTGCCTGTACCTCAGTGAGCTCACAGATTGAAGGGTCCAGTCCTCTCCTCCTCCTCATCTGGGCGGGACAGGCAGTGTGTGCCAAGTGGAGAAGGACAGGCCCGGCAAGGGACAAGGCGTTGCTGCGTCCTCCTGCTTGATACTCACAGGCCTGCGCCAAGTCTCTGAAGGTACCAAGCTGAAAACTGAGCTATTCCTTCCGGTGATCAGTTCCAGTGGGAAAGTGGTGTTAGAATATGGTGGGGCTGTGTGTGAGAAGGATTTTATTGTGTAGACTGCCAGGCCGTATAACAGGAGCCTTTACCGAATAGAGTCTGGAATGTCTTACCAAGTCCAGTTTTGGGGTTGCTTTTTGGTGCCTGGTGCTTAGTCCCCAGCACAGGCAGTGCCTCGCGCACCCTTCCCCTCCGTGAAGTATCCTAACTCAGCACAGAGCACCCCTGCCGGCTCGGCATTAACTAGCTCTGAAATCTGCTTTTTCCTTTCAAGTGTGTGAGCACCGAGTATCATTTCGTTTTAAAAGTGCAGATTTTTATTAGCTGGTGCAGCTTGTTTCCATAAGATTATTCGTTACGGACAGTAACGAATCTTCAACTGTGATAACGAGGCAGACTTCCCAAATCCAGCAGAATGTGGTTCACGGAGACTTAGTTACTGAAGTTCTTGAGTTTGAAATGAGAAGCTTCAGCAACAAAACCTGGTGGCATCTGTGTTACTCACAGGATCATAAGGACGTGGCCCGGCTGAGCTGTCACTCGCAAGCTCTCTTCCGCCTTCCAGGTCTTGAGTTAAATCGCACAAGCGTGGTGGTTTTAGGGCCAGACACCGTGTGCCGGTTGTGTGTTTGCCTGGCGCGTGGCAGAACTGCACTTCTGGGTCACCTGGTGGTTAACGACACCGTGTGACCAGGGCTGACGGTGACGTGTGGAAGGGACGTGTGACCGTAAGTGTCCGTGGGAGCCGGAGGTCTCCTGCTCGCCCCTCTGCTGTGGGATGGCGACCGTCCTGCCAGCCTGGGCTGAGGACATCACCGGGCAGAGAATAGCCAGCCGGAAGTGGATGTGGAAACAGACCCGTGGGGTTTGGGGGTCTGCACCAACCACAGTGTCATCCAGTCCAGCCATTTACAAGCTTTTTGAGGTCAGGGCCCTTGATTTAAATTACGGAGGGCCCAAAGAGCTGCTTATGTGGCTTACCGCTTTCAGTATTCCATTGAAATTAAAGCAGAGTAACTGACAGAATTGTGTTGTAAAACAAGACACAAATCGAAGTATACTTGTAATTCAGTGTTGGCACAAGAAAAACATAAGGATTCCAGTATAGCTGTAACGGACAATAACAAGGTTACACACATCTGGATGGCATTCTGGGTAGCACCAAAGACACCAGGAGTACACCAGGAAAGCTGGGAACCAGTCGGGTTCCTGCCTGAAAATTTTTTAATTTGTAGCCTAGAACTACCCTTCAGAATTTTCTAGAAAATATTAGGCAAGCATATAGTACATTCCGTTAGCCACCAGACAGTGGTGTCAGCGTATGTCCTGCAGCCTCGGGAAGGCTCCCCTGTCCACTCTGGAGAGAAGGAGGCGAGAAAGGCAGCAGCACTTCAGTGGTACAGCATGGTGGAGCTGGGTTTGGTCTGTGGACTCCGGACAGCTTTGCATTTTAGCCTTGTAAAACAGAGGCAGAGCTGGGTGTGGTGGCGCACACCCTTGACCCCGGCACTCTGGGAAGCTGAGGTAGGAGGAGTCAAAGTTCAAACCCAGTGGGGACAACTTTAGAGACTTTGCAAAACCCTGTCAGTAAGATGGGATGGGATGGGATGGGATGGGATGGGATAATAAAAAATGACCAGAGGGGAAAAAAATGGCTAGAGATGTAGCTCAGTGCAGAGCCCTTGGGTTATATCCCCAGCACCAAAAAAGCAAGAAAGAAAATACAGTGTCAGGAGACTGTAACTATGTGCCAGACATTAGATTGGTTGCCGAGATGGTCTCCTTCGGCAGCATTTCAGTAAGTGAAAATGTAACAACTTCAGTTGCTTCATTGTTCAGCTAAGCAAGTGTCAGGGTAACTTTCCTAAGAGTGAGGTCATAGCAGAAGTCAGAAAATAATCAGTTGTTACATTCAACTGGGAGGCTGAGACATGTAGGCCCTAAATTCAAACCCAGCCTAGGCAATTTAGCAACTCACAAAGACCCTATGTCTGTTGCTGAAAGAGGTCTGGGTTCAGTTTTCAGCACTCAAAGGGGTGAGGGAGTAGCCAGGTGTGGCACAGGGTACCTGTGTAGTCCCAGCACTCAGGAGGCTGAGGCGGGAGGAGTTCAAGGCCAGCCTGTCTACGCATCTGCCTTATTAAATTTTGACATAAAGAAGCGCAAATCATCCAGCTGTGTTCTTTTTCAAGATCACTTTGCACTTCCACATGAGTTCAAGGACTGGCTTTTCCATTTTTGCCAGACTTCACTGGGATTATGATGAGGACTGTGCTGAATCTAGCTTGCTTTGGGTAGTACTAACATTCTAACGGTATCAACCTGGAATGCTTTCATTTTTAGATTGTTCATTGTTAGTGTTTAAAAACACAAGTAAGTTAAGTTGGGCATGGTAATCCCAGCACTCTGGGAGGCTGAGGCAGGAGGATCGAAAATTCAAACCTCACCTGGGTAACAGTGATTTAGTGAGACCCTGTCTCAAACTTGAAAGTGGGGGAAGAGGAGAGCGGTTTTCGTGGGTTGACTTTGTAGCTTGCTGTGCTGGGTTCTTTTTTTAGTTCTAACAGGCTCCATGTGTGAGAGGGAGATTCAGAGGACTCCATGTACAGGTCAGGCCATCTGAGAACAGATCGTTTTGCTGCCTTTCTGACTCGGAGGCCTTTATTTCTTCTTCTTGCCTGATCGCTCTGGCTGGAACTTCCAGTAATTTGTTTAATCAAAGTGGGAAAAACAAGCATCCATGCATGTCTTGTTCCTGATTTTAGAAAAAAGCTTTCAGTCTGTTCTACTCACTGAGAATTTTTCATGTATGGCTTTTGTTATGATGGGGTCGTTCTTCTACCTTTAGCACGAATGGGTTCTGAATTTTGCCAGTTGCTTTTTCTGTGCCAATTGAAATGATGATGTGGGGTTTTAAATATTTCATTCTGCTAATATGATGTATTATGTTGATTTATTTTCATATATTGAGTAATTCTTGCATTCCAAGAATAATCTCACTTTTTTATGGGTATAATTTGGTTTGGTTTGGTTTGGTTTTTTTTAGACAGTCACACTTTGTAGTTCATCAGTGCAGGTTTTTATTATACTAATGAATTTCGTTTGGTAGTATTTTCTTCAGGATTTTTGTACTGCTTTTCATGAGGGAAATTGGTCTGTGGCTCTCTTTTTGTGGAATCTTTAAGCTTTGGTATCAAGGTAATACTGACCTCTCAAAATGAGTCTGAAGCATTCTCTTCAATGTTTTGGAGAAGTTTGAGAATTGTTACTAATTCCCTTTTGTAAAATTTTTTGTGTTTGTTTGTTTGTTTTGGTACTGGGGATCAAACTCACAGCCTCAAGCTTGCCAGACAGGTGCTTATGCCACTGAGCTAAATCCCCAGCCCACATGTTTGGTCTTTTTGAGACGGGGTCTCATTATGCAGTTCAGTCTGGCCTTGAGCTCACTTTGTAACCCCGGGCTCGTTTTAAACTCAAAATGATCCTCCTGCCTCAGCCTCCTGAGTGCTGGGATTACAGGTGTGTGCCACCATGCTCAGCTTTTAGGTGTTTTTTTGTGTTTTTTTTTTGTTTTTTTTGTGGCACCAGGGATTGAACTCACAACCTCACACCTGTCAGACAGGCGCTTAAGTCACTGAGCCAAACTCCCGGCCCTGGTTTTTTGAGGCAGGGTCGCACTGTGTAGCTCAGGCCGGCCTTGTGCTCGCGTTGTAGCCCAAGCAGGCCTTGAACTCACAACGCTCCTCCTACCTCAGCCTCCCAAGTGCTGGGATTAAAGGTGTGCGCCACCACGCCCGGCTGCTTTCAGGTGTTTTTTAAGAGTCCCCATTAAGTTTTCCTTTGTGGCGGTCTTGATTGCCAGTTCAGTCTCCAAGATAAACAGCGACCTATCTGGACTTTCCCTTTCTCCCAGATTACTTCTTGGGAAGTACTGTACTCAAATTCTTTTTCTAGGTCCTGATATTAGTCTGCTTTCCATTATTGTAGCAAATTACTTAAAGCAAGTTACTTTATAAAGAGGCTTATTCATGCCCAGTTTGGGGGACTTCAAGGCAAGGATCGCTCTGAAGGCCCTGGGGCGCACGGCAAGGCAGCCGTGGGAGCCTGTGAAAGGGCAGGGTCCCAGGAAGCTGGAGCACAGCCACATCCCCTGAGGACGTGTCCCCCCGCACCGTGACTTACTGACCTGCTGCCACCACCCCATCACATCCCCACACTGGGGCCCAAGCTCCCCGGCACATGGAAACCACGTGCAGGCCTTCGCGCTCCATCAGTGGGAGAGTTGGGTTCATGGCTTGACATCTTTCCTGCTGTGGCTCTGTGCGGTGCTGGGGTTCAAGCCCAGACCTGGTGCGTGCCGAGCACGGCCCTGCCACTGAGGTACACCCCAGCACTCATGCTCCCTTATGGGGTAACTTTCCTTTCATTTCGTTTTGGCGTTTTGCCTTTTCGTTTCCATTTGTGTCAGTATTTTCTGATTTCCCTTGTGACTTCTTCTTGAATCTACTGGTTAAGAGTATATTGTTTAATTTCCACAAATTTGTGTATTTTCCAGTCTTTCGTAATTGATTTCTAACTTCATGCTGTGTGGCAGGACTGGTACTTTGTACAATGTCAGTCTTTCAAAACCCATAGAGACTTAATTTGTGACTTCACACGTCATCTGTCTGTCCAGTGAAAGTATAACCAGATGATTAAGATGATACAACTTTTTAGACTTAGAGCTTGATACATCTCTTAGTTTTATTATAGAAATTCAGAAGTAAGTGTGTAACTTTAGGCATCATTTTTAATGATACCTCATTACGTTTTGAAATGATACCGATATTTTTATGGTAGGGAAAAAGGTTATCATTTATGAAATATCGAACCAGTGACCTTAGCTATTCAGTCGTGATGAAAGACCTAATCTAACCTTTTATTGAATGTGATATTTATTAAAAATGAAACTTCTCATTTCCATTACTTAATCAATAGCACATTAAACCATTGATTAATGTGATTAAAGAAGGTCTTGCAGACTAGCTACTCTACTTCCTTGTCGTCTGCTTTAATTCTAATACCCAGGAAATAGCTTCTTAACCTGGAGTCACTCAAATCCATCCACCTCTATGCTTCTAACTTTCATAAGCTACAGGAAAAAACAATTAAAATCTGCAGCAAGAAAATAATTTGCAAGGGTTGTGTAGGAACAAGCAAGCCCCTTTTACATCCTCACATGCGTGAACCTACTAGGAGAAGACGTGCTTTATTTTCCCATTGCTCGGTGTTGTTTATACCTAAGACATCAGGGTTTGGCACTAGCAGCCTGTCGGGAAGTGTGGCAGCGAAGGTGTGCGTGCTTAATGCTGGTCCCCGAGGCACCTGGGACAGGAGGAGGAGGAGAGAGAGGCTGCAGAGCTGGAACTTCAGAGGCCTGTCCTCCAGGGAGCCTCGCACGTCCGGTGATACTGAAAGCGCCCATCGCCCAAGCACGCAGCTCGGTGGATTTTCACAAACGGGACTGCCAGTGTCACTACCGGTGCAGCCAGGAAGGAGGGGCTGAGTTGTCAGTGATGGCGCCGGAAGTAGTTACGTTCCTGCTGTGTGCCAGGGGTGGCTGAGCTCTCGCACCTGCATTCACTCCCTTCCACCTTGCAGTCCATGAGGAGGAGCACGCCCGTCCTGTCTTCAGATGAGGAGACAAAAGGATTGAAAAGAGCTGTAGCTGGGCGTGGTGGCGCACATGTGCAATTCCAGTACTCTGGAGGCTGAGGCAGGAGGATCACCACAAGGTCCTGGGCAGCCTGGGCTATATAGAGAGTTCAAGGTCATCCCGAACTACACAGCAAGACCCTGTCCAAAAACAAACAAACAAACAAAAAACAAAACAGAAAAAGGCTGGGATCTTTAAGCTTTTGCTCCATGTGAAGCACTTTATAACCCCCAGTGATTTCATTCCCACACGCTCCCTGAGAGCTGTATTGTTATTGTCCGTCTTCAGGTGAAGAAGCTAAGGATCAGAAAGGTCACCTGCCCAGAGTCAGAGAGCACGAGGTGACAGACCTGACGCCCAAACACCGGAGCCCTCATCCTCAGCCACTGACGTGGGGGTCAGTGTGCGGCTATGGAGTGACTCACACGGATGACAAGTGGAGGGGAGGGAGAGGCGGCCGGCTACAGAGTGTTCAGCAGCATGGCTCCCACAGGGCGCCCGAGGAGAGGACGGAGGGGCGGTCTCGGTGGGGGGCGCAGGAGTCCGCTCACTCACGAGCTTGGCTGGCCGGATGCTCCATCTTGGATCCTTGACCCCCTCCTGATGGAACCTTCGAGGGGCTCCTGATTGAAACGGGAGCTTTGTGGCTGGGCCTGGAGGGCTGGCTGCCTGGCTTGCCACAGCTTTTCTTTTCTGGGGAGCTGGGGCGTTCAGGGAATCAAGTCCGGGACCTCATGCTTGCCAGGTTGGGGCTCAGGCAGGTGGACGTGCTGCACACCGCTGAGGAGGGGCAAGGGCGTGGAGCCGGACGCCACCGCAGCCCTTTGGGCACGTGTGTCCGGCAGGCCACTTGTCCCCTGTGTGTTCTTGAAGTCCCCTTTATCATCTCCCTCTTCGCAGTCTTCAGAATTTGTCCTGAGAACCTCTGCTAAACTCACACATTTCCTTGCCCTCCAGATTCTGAATGACATGGCACTGTAGGAAATGTGTCCATCTCATGCCAAAAAATGTAACTGAAGCGCGAGGCTGGGGGTTGGGAGGGTAGGAAGGTTCCTTAGACCTGGAATTGAGAGATACTGAAAGTCTGTGGAAGTTGTAGAGAAATCCAGTGTAGAGTTTTCCGTTTTAACTTTGGTTGCCTGGGTTCGTTCCGTGCCTGTGGGTCCATGTTCCAGGACCTGGCCCCAGGGCACCCTCCCGGGGGATCTGGGCCCATTGTTCCTTCCACACACATGCTGTGGCTGTCAACCCGACGCGTTGTCTACGGCATCTGTCCCTTCAGCAGCAGCAGCAGCAGCACGCTGTCACCCCGAGGCCCACACAGAGGCCCACGGGCCAAGGAGGCAGCATGCTGTCACCCCGAGGCCCACACAGAGCTGGGGCCAAGGAGGCAGCATGCTGTCACCCCAAGGCCCACACAGAGCTGGGGCCAAGGAGGCAGACTTGGGCCTCAGGACTGGCCGAGACCTCAGCATCGGCCAGGAGGCTGCGGAGAGGACGGTTCTCATGGCCCTTCCCGCCTCCCCGCTCTGTGCGGCTGACAGGTCGTCGGAGCCCTGGTGTCACCTGGCTGTCAGTGCCATGTGCTCCCTCTGGCTGGCCTCCGGGAGGGAGAGCTCGGTGTTGGGAAGCAGCCTCTGGGTCAGGTCAGGAAAGCGCATTTGCACTTTCAGGATCAGAAGTTGAATGAGAGGTGCGTGCTGCTCTTACCAGTCAGCTTTTGGTTTTTAGAATTAATGTGCTTTACGTCTTCTTTGTGCAAAACTGCCATGCTGGCTGCCGTTTCTGTCCCGTGGTGCGCAGATTTTCCCTTCGGAACTATTCCCAGGCATGATTTAAGTCCCACAACCCACGCTGGGGTAGGGGGAAGCCGTCCCTGTGGCATTTTAGCTCCAGCGCAGAACACGGTGGGCCAGTGTGGACACGGTGGGCCAGTGTGGACATGGAGGCACTGGCTCCATCCAATTGCAGCGTTCCCCAGCAAGACCCAGTCACTATTGATGTACATAGTTGATCACTTTATTAGCTGTAGAAAAAAGAAGCCTTACTGAGGTGATAAAGCATCACTTGATTATATCCTGGATGGAGAGAACAAACATGTCAGAATGTGGCTGACAGGTTCCCATTTCAAGGCTGATTCTGATCATGATAATGTTTGAGTACCATTGATTGCTCTCTAATTGAATTTTCCTTTCTTCAGGCCTCTTCCGAGGAGCTGAAAGCTGCCTACCGCAGGCTGTGTATGCTTTACCACCCAGACAAGCACCGGGACCCGGAGCTGAAGTCCCAGGCCGAGCGCCTGTTTAACCTTGTTCACCAGGCTTATGAAGGTCAGTGGAGGCCTTGGCTTCTCGGGGACACCGGGTAGCAGGTGTTCGATTTTTAAGAGACTTGATTTGTAGAGGATAGAAAGAGAGAGTCCTTAGAGGTGTATAAAAGAGGTGGTTAGTTTAGTAGTTTTCACTGACAGAGTCCTTTGAAAGAGTAGTATTTTGCTTTGGAAATCAATATGTGTCCGGTAAGTAGAAAATGAGAGTCCAGGTGAAGGAGTGGGCTGGGGGCCGGAGTGCAAGGGAATACTCAAGCTTAAATCGTTCGGCTTTCTTCTTAAGTGAACTCGGAGAGGGAAGCTTTCTTTGTTCTCTCTTTTGTGAGAAGCTACAAGGACATTTTTTTCATCTGAAGACAATTTTATTGTTTCTGTAGCATTCAGCGAAGATTCTTACAAAAGAAAGAAAGTAATGTTAAGAAGACCGCTAATAGGAAATAGGACCAAGTAATTAAGATTTTTAGACTTATATCTTACATATATCATAAAGAAAAATTGTGATACATTTGTTTTTTAAAATGTTAAAGTCAGCCGGGCGTGGTGGCGCACGCCTTTAATCCCAGCACTTGGGAGGCTGAGGTAGGCGGAGCATTGTGAGTTCGAGGCCGGCTTGGGCTACAAAGTGAGCGCAAGGCCGGCCTGAGCTACATAGTGCGACCCTGCCTCAAAAAACCTGGGCTGGGAGTTTGGCTCAGTGCCTTAAGCGCCTGCACTGGCAGGCACGAGGTTGTGAGTTCAATCCCCGGTGCCGCAAAAAAAAATAAAATAAAATAAAATGTTAAAGTCACTAATACAGCTTATTTTTTGAGGATGATGAAAAGTACTTGAACTAGATAGTGATGATGATAGTGAAGCATTGTAAATGTTTTGTGCTGCTGAATTGTCTTTTTTTTTTTTTTTTTGAGACAGGGTCTCACTGTGTAACCCAGGCTGGCCTTGAACTCTGAGTGATCCTCCTGCCTCAGCCTCCTGAGTGCTGGAATCACAGGCATATGCCACCATGCCCAGCTGAATTACACACTTTAAAATAGAAAGTTGTATTTATTTCCCCATAATTTAAAAGTTAAAAACAAATATACTAACTCACTCTTAGGATATATATCAAGTAAAAGAAGTAGTTCATTGCAGAACCACCGATGAGCTCCTTGAGACCAAAGCCACATAATCATTTCTTAGGGCCGGGGGTTTAGCTCCATGGCTCAAGTGCCTGCCTGGTAAGCATAAGGTGGTGAGTTCAATCCCTGGTACAAGAAAAAAAAAAGAAGAATGCATTTCTTTGCATAACAACAGATTTTCCACTATAGGCAGGTAGGGATGATGTGTTTTGCATTACAGTTTTACCAAGTTTGTTTTGTTTTGTCATTTTGAGACAGGGTCTCACTGTGCAGTTCAGGCTGGCTTTGAGCTCACTTTGTAGCCCAGGCTGGTCTCAAACTTGCAACAATCCTCCTGCCTCAGCCTCCCAAGTGCTGGGAATACAGGCATGAGTCACCATACCCGGCTTTTATGAGAATTTGAATGTTAATTACGTTTGACAATCAGGCCCTGAAGCCACCAGTGTTGTTTTCTCTAGTTACCAAGTTTAACTGTTCACCCCACCCCGCTTGTGGAAAAGCCCACGCCTTACTGCTGTCTAAATTATCCGCAGAGTGGCGTGTTGACTTGGCGAGGGGGACAGCTAACAGGAAACCTACCTGGGATTGTGAAAATGCCGCAGTAGTGGTCCGGCCCTAGCATCTCGCCTAAACGGATACCAAAGTGAAATAGTGACTGGACATTTCTTTATTAAATCCTAGGGATGAGCTCGAGAAGCTTGGCTGCCGCGTTTTCCAGTGGTCAGCATTTCCTTTTCCCCATTAGATTTGAATACGGATAGACTCATTTGTGTCGTTTTTTTTTAATTAGGCCTAAAAATATATGAGAACTCTCGGGGGAAGACGCAAAGGCCCTGCATAGAAAGGAGTGGGGGAGAGAGAGAGTGCCTGCCCTTGGCTTTTCAATTCAGTTTGCATAGCCTTTGAATAACTCCTGCCCTTGCCAGAAGTCTTTTTGTTATGTATTTTAGGTAGTGGAGACAACCTTGTGTGTATTTTTAAATGATTTGCAAATAAAGAGGAGGGTGTATACACACATACAAAGGCTGTACACTGCCTTCGGAGTTAGTAACACTCTAAATAATCAGATTTTTTACCAAAAACTGGGATCGACTGTCAAGCCAGTGTGCAGGAAACCATCCACATTGTTTTAAGAGCAGTGATCCTCTAGGGATCCGAGAGCCAGTGCAGTTTCCAGACGGTGTGAGGAGGAGCTGGGACCCGGCAGGGGAGAGACCCTGGGGCGGGAGGAGAGCCGCCCGAGGCTGCGCCACCCCAGGAAGAGAAAGGCCAGTTCACCCGGCACCGTCGCTGCCACTGTTTTCAGAGGGGACTGAAAGGCGCGTTTTGAACTTTGTGACATGTTTGATTCTTTTAATTGCAGTGCTTAGTGACCCCCAAACCAGGGCCATCTATGATATATATGGGAAGCGAGGACTGGAAATGGAAGGCTGGGAGGTAAGAGAAACAGCGCCTGGGGCCCCAGGGAAGTCACTGACTGGCTCTGAAACAGGCGGTCCCGGGACTGCCGTTGGGTTTATTTGAGACACCAGCTCTCCTGTCCCTGCCTGTGTTTGTGTGTGCGAGGCTGGATTCTCGGGTGGGCTTTGCCACTGTGTCACTGTACGGATTTGGACAAGTCCCCGCCCTGGGAGACTTAACCCTGGGGCCGCACAGAACCGAGGCAGGTGACTGCCTCAAGGCCGCGACTCTGGCCACACTCACGCCCTTCCGCCCACCACCATCTGTGCCTCTCTCCTCATCCTTTGCAAAGAACTGTTTAGGGAATTGCTCCTCGGGGAATGTGTTGCTGTGCAGACAAAGTGGAAGCAAAGAACAATTGAGAAGGGCTGGCTTCCATCACGTGTTGTGACCTCTGATTGCTGCTTGCGGTAACATCAGAACGTCGCCAGCGCCAGCGTACGGAGCGAGACAAAGCCCAGCGCAGGCGTCTGTGAGATAGGTACCCCTGGCAGCTGTGCGCTGTGTGAGGGCAGGGACAGACACTCAGGTCCTCTGATGAGATTCCTTTCTCTGGGCCGCCAACCTAGAGCTCTGGGCCGCCAACCTAGAGCTCTGGGCGAGTCATTTGACTGCTTTGTGCTGAAAAGCGGAGACTGAGGAGACTGAGGATCATGTAGCAAAATGAACATAACAGTTGCTACAGGGAAATCTGTCTGGGTCTTTTATACTTAATTTCATTAAAGCAAGTTAATTCTGATCCCCAAGGCATTTTGGCGAGGTGTTAGTTAATAACACTGAATTGTCTCGTTTTGGTTTTCTTCCCCTTGATCATAGATTTTCCTGAAATTCCTTTGCTGTGTAGTCTCGCACACGCGCATGTGTGACACCCCTGAGTCCAGTGTGAACACCTGACGGCTGCAGCTGCAGGGCGGGGTGCAGGGAAGCGGGATGGGCCGTGACCCTTTCCCTCCTGTAGCGCGTTGGTGGCCGTGGCCATGGCCATATTCTACCTGGAGCCACGTTTGCATTGCTCCACGCTGTGGAGATTTTGTGTGAAAGTCCCAGCTTCCGTCTGTGAAGCACCAGAGGCACACAGCTGACCTAGGCTCAGCACACAGGCTGTGGACTGCACTGTGCGCCTGTCCCCGTGCTCCCTGTCCCTGCATCTGCCCTGCCTGCCTCGCTGGGCAAGTTGGTTTGTGGCCTCCAGCTTGATGGAAAGTGCATTATAGTTCAGTGTTAAGTGTCATAGCTTAGTCTTTGTTTTTCTCCAAAAAGGAAAATGGGATACTGTTTTCTTTACCAAGTTCCTCATACTTCACATACCACTGGAGAGTTCCCTTGCTTAAGACATGGCTTGCTTACACGTTTTCAATGCAGCACTTGGAATTGCCCTAAACTGTGGTCCGCGGTGCATATTCCTACTGGTCAGTCTCAGGCTTAGTGCCTGGTAGCATTGTCCCAGCTCCTGGAGCACAGGGGTCTTCTGGTAGAGTGCTGCGCGGTTTCCTCTGTGGACCAGCGTAGCTCCCCTCCACCACACAGACAGCAGTGACTGTAGGTACCTTGAATGGGGGTACCCGGAGGGGTGGAAATGATCAAAGCGTGCTTCGTGCATGTATGAATTGGTGCACTGTAACGAAACCGAACATCGGGATACCAGTGCACACCATAACAAAAGACCCAGGGGTATTCCCTGGAGGTATTCCCTGGGACACCAGTGCACGCTGTAACAAAAGACACGGGTATTCCTTGGTGGTGAATGGGTAGACTTTATATTCATAGCTTTTAGTAAATTAAAGAAAATAAAGTTGTCGTGGGTCAGAATTGGCTTTTTTCAATACTGATATGAAGCCACGGCTGGAAGGTAAAATGCCTGCGAGGAGGATTCCGGAAGACAGCACCCAAGGTGTCCACAGGGCTTAGTTTGTGGCAGAGGCACAGCTCATTGCTGTGCTTAAAAGCGGAGACTCCAGGGCCGGGAGTTTGGCTCAGCAGCTTAAGCGCCTGTCTGGCAGGTGCGAGGCTGTGAGTTCAATTCCCGGTGCTGCAAAAAAAAAAAAAAAAAAAAAAGTAAAAAAAAAAAGCGGAGACTCCCTGACTGCCAGCTCAGCCGGGCAGAGTGGTCCTGCTGCACGTGGTAGGAGCTTCAGCTCAGGGACGATTCGCTGTGTCTTTCATGCTGTTGCTAGTATTTTTTTTTTTAATTCATTTTATTTCAAGGATCAAAAGAAAAACTACAATAAAATTTCAAAACATGTCAATTAGGGGCAACGATGGTACATACATTGCACATTGTCATCCCCAAATCATTCACCCAGAGCACATGACATCGATTCCGAACAATGCCTGTTGCTAGTGCTTTTAGGCTGCTAGACTTTGCCACCTGGCAGTTGTACTAACCATACGGGCAGCTGGTGAGGGGCGAAGGGCAGCTTTGTGTGCCGTGCGTCAGAAGGGCCTTCACACCGAAGATCTCAAAGCCCTCGTAGTATCTCTACCATTTAATGGTGGACACTGGAGCTTTCTTTAGCTTGTATAAAGTATTGGCCCTGTTTCTGCTCCTTAGGTAAGTTTTCACTTCTTTTTTTTAAACCTTCAAGAGACCCATTAACCGGCAGAATTCCAAAGGAATGAGATGTAACCATTCCCAGCTTCTAAAAGCAGCCATGTGAGTTCTTGGAGTTAAATTAATAATGTTTGTGTGAATGTTGAAAGGGAAATTTGTCTTTTCTTCAGAATGACAAAAATCCAACCAAACTGTGAATACTCTTGATGGTGTTGACTGCTACCGGCTGCCAAGGGGAACGGAAAGCACAGAATCAGCTCCCTCAGATGTTAGATTACATTTACAGCTGTATCCTTCCGCCCGGGTTTTCCGCGGTTTGCAGTCCTTTACATTGTCCTTATTTTGCTTTCCCTTCTTTGACATCAGTCTCACAGTGTCTAAGGAATCCGCCTCTACATTAAGAACTCTAATACAGTCAAGACTGCGAGAAGCAAGGAAAGACCCAGAACTCATACCACAGTGGAGAACGCAGGAAGGGAACGTGAGGGATCTCTCAGATTGGATCCCAGCACCAAGAAAGGAGGTTAGGGGAAAAACAAACAGAATCTGGAAAGTTCGAGTTTCGTTGATGGAAAAATACTACTGTTGACCTCTTAGGTTTGACTGGTACACTGTGGTTACAAAAGATGTTAACATTAGAGGAAGCTGGGGGTTGGTATACTAGAACTTTCCCTACTATCTAAAGTTGTTCCAAAATAAAAAGTAGACTAGGTAGAATCATAGAATTTTCAACTCCAATGTGACCTCATGGGAGTTGTGTGGTTTGTCCTCATTTTATAGCAGACAACAGAATGCTTAAGGGTGACTTCCCTGAGGTCACCCAGCAGGCAGTGCCACATCAGAAGACAGCGCGGGCTCCCACTGTTCTGTTTGCCACCCGCCTCTGCCAGTGTCCTGTCCCCTATCCGTAAGGATGGTCCTCCTGGCCACAGCAGGACGGGCCTCGAGGTGGCAGTGCAGCCAGCAGTGCACCGGTGCAGATCCACTCTGTGAGGGCCGCTGAGCTCGGGGCCAGTGGCCCCCAGGTGCCGGGGTCCTGGCCCGGTTTCCAGTGTCATGTGCTCCGTCACCCCAGGCGGCAGAGGCCTATGACCAAGGTGCCCGCCCAGCCACATGTCCTCACCACCCGGAAGGACCGGACCACCGTTTGCCCTCGGCACTTAGCACTGAGCATGCCCCAGCCTGCGAAATTGTGTGAAACGTACCTAGAAATGGAACGATCGGCTCCTCCGGGTTGTTTTTCTCTGCAGCCTATTGCAGTGTGTAGCAGAGAAAAAGTCATTTGTTGCTTTTAACTCAGTCTCTAAAGGTTAAATGGCTTGAATCCCTGAAAGCTCATCTTTTCCTGCTGGGGGCTCTGTGGGACCTGACACGGAAGGTCCAGTTCAGTTTAGTTCCGTTTTGTTTTGTTGTAACTTCCTGCCAGGTTTGAGTTCAGAACTTAAATGCCTGGAATCTCCCGCACTGATTTGTGGAAACCAATAGGCGCTTTCCATGGGGCCTGTTTTATGTTGCTGGTTACAGTTGCAGTAACCAGACTTCTGTGTTTTGTTTCATTCGGGGGGACCTTAGGGTTGGTGGGGGTTTTTGGTGGTTTTCTGTTTTTGAAACAAGTTCTTGCTGTGTAGTCCAGGCTCACTTCGTGGCAGTCCTCCTGCCTCAGCCTCCTCAGTGCTGGGAGGATTAGCATGCACCACCATGCCAAGTGCCAAAGTTTTGTTTAATTGGCACTTTTAAAACAGCATCCTGTTCATAATACCCACTGACAAAGTCTTTCATCCGAGTCAAAAGAGGACCCGCTTCCCCCTCAGACCTGAGTCTCACCCCTGACACACTTGTCCTTGGCAAGGGCCGCTCTGGGTGTCACTGGCAGGGACTGAGGACTTAGTGGCGGGGCTTAAAGTCAACAACAATTTTCACACTATTTTAAGTCACTTTTTGTGGATCTTCAAAGTTCAGTGGAGCAGCCGATTGCCCCCATGCCTCTGACGCCCTTTTGTGTGTATTTTCTCTGGGTGGAGGAGAGGCTGAGGGGAGGCCAAGAGGGTGTTGGGAACCCCGAACGTTGTACCTGGCTTCTGACTGCAGGCAGTGAGCGCCCCGGCGGCTCGGTGCCCTTGATGTTTGTGAGCTGGGGCAGGGCTTGCTTGCCGCAGAAGCGCCGCTGGGTTTCTTATTTGGTTTGGGGGGGTTGTTTGTTTGTTTGTTTGTTGGTACTGGGAATCAAACTCACAGCCTGGCGCTTGGCAGGCAGGTGCTGTGCTGCCGAGCTGTGTCCTGGCCTGTGAGTCCTGAAAGGCAGGCACTTGGATGCCTTTTAGGGCTTTCCCATTGCCGGAGATGATTTTAAGTAGTTTTCTCATTTTAAAATTACCTTAAAAGTCAGTTCCTTTTGAGCCGGGCGTGGTGGCGCATGCCTTTAATCCCAGCACTCGGGAGGCTGAGGTAGGCGGAGCGTTGTGAGTTCCAGGCTGGCTTGGGCTACAATGTGAGCATAAGGCTGGCCTGAGTTACACAGTGGGACCCTGTATCAAAAAACTAGGGCCGGGAGTTCAGCTCAGTGGCTTAAGCGCCTGTCTGGCAGGTGTGAGGCTATGAGTTCAATCCCAGTGCCACCAAAAAGAAAAAAAAATCAGTTGCTTTTTATTAACTATTTATATTGTTTTATCTGGGGAAAAAATATAATTCTTATTTTTTTCTTTCTACCTTTTTTTTTTTTTTTGAATAGGCAACTGTCTGTATTTTTCTGTTATTAAAATCAAGTTGTAAAAAAAATGTAATAATGAGTACATGGTAAAAATATTTAGGTGCCCATATACATGCAAACATACATGGGAAGAAGGGTTTGTAGGAAAAGACCAGAAATTCCAACCTGTGCAAAGAGGGAATGCAGGCAGAGGGAAATCTTGGGCCCATTTTTGTTGGTGTGTGGTTTGTGATTTGTTTTGTTTCGCTTGAGGTTTTGCGTGTGTTGTGTCTGGAATTTCCCGGTAGCTTGTGCTCGCATCATCCATCATGTTAGTGCTCTCCGCGGCGTCTCCCAGCGTCCTACGTTTCTCCCACACAGGGAACATATCTTTCAGCTTTGTCCTCGGCCACCTCCTGGCAGCTCATGGTAGAGGACGTGTCACCACTTTTCACCCTTCCATGCTCTGCTTTTCTCAAGTGGGTCACCCGGGGGCCTGGGGGCCCTGCCCTTCTCACGTCTTCCCATCCCTCCCTCCTGGCAGCCTCAGCTGGGGTTTGTTTTGTTTTAAGACAGGGTCTCACTATGCAGTTCAGACTGGCCTTGAGCCCACTTCGTAGCCCAGGCTGGTCTCAAACTTGCTCCGATTCTCCTGCCTCAGCCTCCCGAGTGCTGGGACTGCAGGCGTGCGCCACCACGCCAGGCTCAGCCGGTTTTTCTCCTTTTGAGCTGAGATGGATGTCAGTGATGCCATCGCGCATCCCGGGGCTGTCCTAGTCTACCGCTTGGTCCCTCAGGCTCGGTGCACTGAGACGGAAGTGTCACTGCCTGGCCATGCTGAGGTCGTTCGACTCTAGGACAGCCATTCACGTTGGAGATCGGTGGTCCAGGCAGCCCACCGGGGGTCTCCAGCAGTGCCTCTGTTAACAGTTCCTGATGGGAACCTGGGACTCACTGGGAAATGGAAGCTGTGGGGGTTCTTGCTGTAAGAGTCCTGCAGCCCCAGAAGTTTCTCGAATGAAGAAAGAACATGGGTCAGCCGAACCAGGGAAGCGCGGATGGGGAGGGCGGAGGCTGCTGGAGAGCCGTGTTCCCCACTGTCCCCCCAGGGCCAGGGGAGGCGCCCTCAGTACTTCCGGTGGTCTCCTGGCTTCCTGGCCTCAGTGTCCCCTCGGTTCTGCTTCTCCCGTAGGTGGTGGAGAGGAGGAGGACTCCAGCCGAGATCAGAGAAGAGTTCGAGCGGCTGCAGAGAGAGCGGGAGGAGAGGAGGCTGCAGCAGCGAACCAACCCCAAGGTAGCCGCGCCCCCACGGGAGGCGGGTTAGGGTCAGCCAGGGTGGGTTTCTAATGCCACAGAAGACAGAATTGGGTGGCACGAAGCTTCACTGATTTCACCACCGAGTGGCATCCTGCTGGGGGAGCTCCCGAGCTGTGGGTAGAGCTGCTGTCGGGGCCCTGGAGGTGGGCGTCTCACACCACAGTGGGGGAGGGGGACGCTCGGCCCGGGAGAGATGCAGGCTGAGACGACCTCCTCCTCCTCCACACTGAAAATCAGTGAGAGACCATGGGGGGGACCCCACCTCCTGGCTAACCTTCCAGGCTGCGGGATCCCCAGGATCCCCAGCGCCAAGTGTTCCAGGGGCCTGAGGACAGGGGGTGCAAACCTCGTAGAGCTTTCAGTAATAACAGCTGCTGCTTGCGCGTGCCAGGGGTTCACCACCAATGCCTAGGGCAGTTCCGGTTCACTGTAGCCAGGCCCTGCTGGCTTCAGCCGGGAGGTCTGTGCTGTGGTCACCGGTTAGGGCCGTCTCAGCAGCCACAGGGTGACCCAGGTCCCTGGCAGAGCTGGAGTTGTTTAACCCAGTGACAGTAGAGAGGCAGAGAGTTACTTGCAGTCCAGTGTACAAGATCGTCCTCCTTCGACTGTCGAATGCGTGCGCAGCCTTTGGCAAGTAGGATGCTGTGCCTTCGAGACGCCCCTTGTGGTGAGCGGCCATTCAGCCGTGTGTGATACCAGACTCAGGGCCAGGCCCTGTCCGTGGCCAGGACACAGCTGCATGTGTCGGGATGAGGAGCAGGTGACCCACACAGCTCTCCCAGCACCTCTTCCCAAAGCCTTCCCGACTGGGTGAGCCCAGCAGTGTTGGAAGGAGGGGCGAAACCGTAGAGTCAGTCAAAAGCGGCTTTGTTTTTCTTTCCAATCTAAAAAGGACAGTGCCTGCGTAATTAAACTGGGAAGCACAGCGGGGTAAACCTCTGACCAAATTAATTCTAAAGACTCCCAACAGCATTTAAAGGACCGTGTCTCAGAACAGGCCTCCCTGCTCGAGTTCTGCATTTCAGGGTGTGTGCAGGCGGTCCTCCCTCCGTCTCCCACTGGCTCAGGTCTGGAACTTCTCGGCACTTCCAAATCCCACAGGTTCTCAAGTCTCTCAGATGACACTGTGTGGCATGCGTGTATGACCTGCACGGTCCTCTGTTATTAGAGTTCTCTCTAGATTACTCTATACTATTAGGATACAGAATAAGAATGTTAAGATAACTGTGTCAGTGCTCTGTACACAGTTGTTACACTGATTAGGGAAGAAAAAAGCCTGTCCACATTCAGTACAGACTTTATTTTTTTTTCTTTTTTAAGAGTAGGGAAGGTTTATTGGGGAATCAGAATTGCTCCTGAGAGACAGAAGACACAGAAGTGAGTTGCCAGAGGCATTCTGTTAGGGTAATTCGTCAGGGGTAATTAGCAGTCACCACGTAGGTCTGACTACAGTCAAGCCCTGTAGGATTACACGTGTAGCTGCTTAGCTAATACTGGCCCAGTAGGGAAGCAGGTCACACAGCAAGGAAAGAACAGAGGCGTTCTATACAGACGCTGTGGTCCCCCACCTGGATGACTGATGTCTATCTGGACTTTACTGGACCAGGTGACACGAATCACAGGGTAATCCCAAGTTACTGCTGACCCCTTAGGGGAGGCACACAGGCCTGGCCATTGCCTTTTTATCCCGAGGCCTAAGGACATTTTTTTTCTTGAATGTTTTCAATCCATGGTTGGTTGAGTCCATGGATATGGTATGGTAGCTATAGAGGCCAACTGTATTTGTAAATGCCAATAATCTGACCCTCCAGCACTGCCCACGGCCACACACACACTCTCAGGAGGTGACAGCTTCAGTTGTGCAGGTTCTCCTTTGGCCAGATGGCGGCAGAGACCGAAACGCTGGCTGTACCAAGTCAGGGAGAGTCGGGAATGTCTGCGGCACCCCGGCTTGGCATCTGCGCTGCTGGGGTCCCCGTGGATGCGGGCCAGCACGCTGGGGGTCTGGTTTGGAAGGCCAGTGTTGGCAGATGAGTTAGGGCGGGGACAGGGCAGACCAGGCAGAAGGCTGTCGCCCTGGTGGCTCTGCTCTTCCGACTAGAATCCTGCCGCATCCCACGTCCTGCCCTGTGTCCTGCTGCCCTGTGGGCTGTCTGCTTGTGGCCGTCGTGTGTGGGGACCCTGTGCCGTGTCTGCAGGCCGTGTTTCCATGTGATGAGAGGGCACAGCTGGGGCATTTCAAGTAGGCGCATACACATTTTAAACCAACGCCTCGCCACTTGCATAAATGCTTCCCAATAAAGCATTCCGGCAGCATTTTGAGAAAGTGATTTGAACTGAATTTTTTCTTCCATTTCTGAGCAGTTTTCATTCTTCTCAAGGTGAGCAGAAAGTTTGGGACATCCCCTCCTAAGGGTGGTCTCCTCTTTGAACAGGCCCACAGAGGGGAGCACACTTGTGCCCCCAGCACCCCAACCTGTCAGATAGCTGGGTGACCCTGTGACCCTGCCATCTGCCACTGGGGAAGCCGTTCTGTGTCTTCCTGGCGAGCCAGGAGCAGGGGTTTTGCAGTAGGGCTGGCTGAGAAACGGTGCCCGACACAGGCAGGCAGGACCAGTGGAATGAGGACCTGTGTCCTCCCACCATGCCAAGTCGCTGAAAGATTAAAAAAACATAAAATGGATATTAATTTATGAATGAAACGGAAGCCAAGTGGTCCTCAAGCTGGGTGAGGTTCACAGCCCGTTTCTGCGCTGGCAGTGCCCTTGGCACTCAATGGGCAGCACCTCGGGCCAGGGCTGCTCAGGTGGGCTCTATCAGCTGGGCACCACAGTGGCCCTCTGAGCACATCCTGGCCTCCTCCACACCCAGGGCCCCTCACCCCAGTGTAGAAGGCCAGCGCCAGTGTGTAGCCAGCGTGTGCCAGAGGGTGTGCAGGCATGCATGCACGCACGCGCGCATGCACACACACACACACGAATGCACATAGGGCCCTGGGGTGGAGCCTTGGGCCCCGGCTCAGGTGCCTGGGAGCTGGGCTCAGATTCCACTTCCGGCCTGTGCTTGGCCAGGCGTGCTCTGGGGCCCCTGCTCCTCTCTGCTCTCGCCTGCCGCACCGCGCTGTGTGGAAGTGAAGTCCTCTGCCTGTGTTTCCTGCTGGGAAGCTCCAAGCCCAGGGGCTGGGGGCCTGGCGTCTCCAGGCCACTGCAGGAGCCGGTGTGGAGAAGGAATGGCGGCCGATGCGCCGTGGGGCTCATGCCGAGACCTGGTGTGACCTCGCTGTCCGCCTCCCTCCGCCCGTGGGTCCGTTTTATCTGTCCAGTCCATCCCCTCTGGTGCCTCAGAGACCGAGGCCACGGAATAGAGAACGGGGCTGCAGTGTTCTGTGTTCTGCGTGCGTGTGTGTGTGTGTGTGTGTGTGTGTGTGTGAGAGAGAGAGAGAGACGGGGTCTCCCTGTGCTTTCAGACTGGCCTCGAGCTCACTGCAGTTCTCCTGTCTCAGCCTCCCAGGTGCTGGAGCTGCAGGCTCCAGCTTCTTGCCTGGTTTTAATGCCCCGAACCTCTGTCTGGGAGCTGCCACGTCGGGCATCGTTAGAAGGCGGCTGGATCACAGGCCGCTGTCTGACTATCGCTGCCTCTGTCGTGCATTTACTTGGAGCCCGGTGCACGGAGGATTCAGTTAGGGGTCCTTGGGAGGCTTATCTGCCCCTCAGTCCCTCAGGGCTTCTCTCTCTCTGTCTCTCTCTCTCTCTCTGTCTCTCTCTCTCTCTCTCTCTCTCTGTCTCTGTCTCTGTCTCTGTCTCTCTCTCTCTCTCTCTCTCTCTCTCAACAGGGTGTTGCTCTGTAGTTCAAGCCGGCCTTGAACTCGTGGTGATCCTCCCGCCTCAGCTCCCCGAGTGCTGGGATGTATTTGTTTTTTGATCCTATTACAGAATAGTCTCGTGGAGAGCGTCGTGTTGTTTTGTGGCCCATTCTGCTCTTCCCACATTGCAGAGGTGGACACACGCTCTGGCACAACCTTCTCTGCTTGTTAGTAGTGTGTTTCATGCGAGAGCTTAAAAACATCGTTCACTTTTAGCCAAAAACAGTTTAATCAATGTAGGCATTTAAGCCGGGCATGGTGGCACACGCCTTTAATCCCAGCACTCGGGAGGCTGAGGTAGAAGCGTTGTGAGTTCGAGGCCGGCTTGGGCTACAATGTGAGCACAAGGCCAGCCTGAGCTACATAGTATGACCCTGCCTCAAAAAACTAGGGCTGGGAGTTTGGCTCAGTGGCTTAAACACCTGCCCTGGCAGGTGTGAGGTTGCGAGTTCAATCCCCGGTGCCACACCAAAAAAAAAAAGCTAGGCATTTAACCATGAGAAATAGTTTTAATGGACCCGCCTCACCTCGTGGTCTTGCTCTATAAAAATCCCTAGAGAAGGCGGGGTCCTCAGCGTCTCATCGGGACCCCTTCTCTCTCAGACAGAAACTTTCTTTCTCTCAGTAAATATATTCTGCTCATTCAGAAAGATACGGGGCACACTGCTCACTTATTCTTGGACCTGTTTCTGTGGAAACGACTCCGCGCGCCCTGGCTGGCGATCGCAGGCAGCCCCCAGCCCTGGTGCCGGCTCCCGACTGTGGCCGTGTTCTGGGCCGGCCGCGCTGCAGGGCGAGTGTGCAGGAGAGAAGCCGCTCACGGAGACATGGGCACCGGGTGGGGGTTTTCCCTGAGCCCTGGGAAACTGCTCTTCAGTGGGGTTGTCACAGGGGCCCCCCTGGGCTCGCCACTGATGAGATGGGCCAGTTCAGTCGACTCCTCTCGTTTGGGAGGATGCGCAGTCAGGAGTCGACGGAGCTGCACCCTCTGGTGGCCACACAGAGAAACACCGGCATGAGAGGCAGCAGGCTGGTGTTCACCCTTAGTCCCAGCTATGTGGGAGGCTGAGGCAGGAGGATCCCTTGAGCCTAGGAGTTCAAGAGCAGCCTAGGGACACAGTGAGACCCTGTCAGAGAGAGAAAGGAGGTCAGGGGGGTTGGCATCAAGCCAAGTGTTGTGGTGCACGCCCCTAACCCCAGCACTCAGGAAACTGAGGCAAGAGGATCCCCCGAGTTGGAGGTTAGCCTGGGCTACAGATAAGACCCTGCCTCAGACAGCTAATAATAGTAACTGGGCCCAGGCGGCAGTGAATGTGTTGATCAGTGTGGCTGTGAGCACCACAGCCGTCAACACGAGTAATACCGTATTTCACACCTTAATCACAGGAAAGCTTCATCTGTCAAATATTTTGAAATTTAAAACCAAAAAGATAAGCCGGGCGTGGTGGCGCACGCCTTTAATCCCAGCACTCAGGAGGCTGAGGTAGGCGGAGCGTTGTGAGTTCGAGGCCGGCTTGGGCTACAACGCGCGCTGGGCCGGTCTGAGCTACATAGTGCGACCCTGCCTCAAAAAACCAGGGCCCAGAGTTTGGCTCAGTACCTTAAGCACCTGCCCTGGCAAGCGCGAGGTTGTGAGTTCAATTCCCGGTGCTGCAAAAAAAAAAAAAAAAAAAAACCAAAAAGATGAACATGATTTCAAATGGCCCCTTCCTGCCTGAATGCACGGCTGACGCAGTAAGATGTGTGCCACATGCACAGGTGACCTCAGCTTGAGGGCACAACCAAAGACGCATGAGTCCAGCGAGTTAAACCACAGAATAAAGGGTAGCCCATAAATATGCTAGTCTGAAGGGGGGGTAGCTGTTATTTGACTCCCCAGGTTGATACCAGCAACAAACTGGGTACAGTGCCACATAGGTAGAATCCCGGCTACTCGGGAGGCTGAGGCAGGAGGATCATCACCAGTTTGAGGCCAGCCTGGGTTCTATTATGAGTTCAGAGCCGACCTGCCCCGCATAAGGAGACCCTGTCTCAAAAAGCTGAGCCAGGGATGAATGAACGCACACACGCATCTGTTGGTACAGTTACCGGTACAAAGCTTCGTCTGTAACATAAACAGCGCGCCCGTGAACCCACGCCTGCCCCGGAACGGCTGTCACCCGAAGCTCACATCTGCCCCTGTCCTCCCCATACCTCCTGCCGGGAGGAGACATCCACTGTCCTGCAGTGGCCGGCCCTGCTGCTGTTAAACGTTTCTCACAAGCGGGCTGCAGGGTGGTCAGGGCCGCGCGCTTGCCTGGCACGCATGAGACCCTGGGCTCCAGCCCCAGCACCAAATGAAACCTTTTTGTGTATTGTTTAGCTTTTATGCTTTTGAGCTTTTTATTTTTTCCCTGCGTGTTTTTTTGTTTGTTTGTTTTTCACCCTTTCTAGGGTTCACAGATTAACGGGCTGAGTTTCATTTGGCAGATTTGTATATGCACGCAACTTGGGGCCTCTTCAGCATGGCCCCAGCTGTGTGTGTTCTGGGTCCCGCCCACCCCTGCTTACCAGCTTCCCCAGCGCTGTGGCTGCACCAGAGCAGGTCGCGTGCGCCCCTGGCCCTGTCCCTGGGTGGGGTGTCTCGAGGGCTTTGCTGTCACAGTGAACATCTGCTCCTCACTGTGGACGGGACTATCTGTCCCTGGGTGGGAGGTCGGAGTGACCGTGTGTGTGTGTGTGTGTGGTAATTATATCTTTAACGCTAGGTATAAACCATGTCTGTGTGCACCCCGTCCAGAGAGATCTATAGCAGCACACTGCATGTCGCTGCCTCTTCTTGCCCCACATAGTTTCTCACACGCTGGGGATCGAACCCAAGGCCTGCACACTGAACTATATTCTCATCTCTTTATATTTTTACATTTCTGTTTTGAGGCATGGGTCTCACCAAGTTGCCCACATTGGGCTTGAACTTGTGGTCCTCCTGCCTCAGGCTCTCAGAGTGCTGGGATTTCAGATGTGCACCATCACATGTGGCCATAAAGTGTGTCTTTAATTTGATACTACATTGTATCTTTATATTAATATAATAAATTAGCCAGGCATGGTGGCACACGCCTTTAATTCCAGCACTCAGAAGGCTGAGGTAGGTGGAGCGTTGGGAGTTCGAAGCTGGCTTGGGCTACAACGCGAGCACACGGCTGGCCTGTGCTACATAGTGCTAGCCTGCCTCAAAAAACTAGGGCTGGGAGTTTGGCTCAGTGGCTTAAGTGCCTGTCTGGCAGGCGTGAGGCTGTGAGTTCGATCCCCGGTGACACAAAAATAATAATAATAATATGAATTGCTGGTTTCTCTCTTAGATCGAGAGGCGAAGGTTTTGTGTATGTGACTCACCCTACTTGCTGTGACCACATGGGGAACTTCAGTCTGAAGCCTGGTCCTCCCGCCCCCAGCTGGCGGTTCAGGAGGCAGTTCTGAGTCCTGCTGCCCACTAGTGGACCCTTTCGCCTGGGCGCCAGCTCTTCAGTCTGGAAAAATCTCCTTTTCTATTTTGTCTCCTTTTCTCTCTTCCTAGATCCCTCTTACTCAAACATTGGGCCTCTTGGACGAAACTTTTCCATCTTTTTTTTTCTATGTTACTTTCAGGCCTTTGTATTGATTTAAATTTTTCTGCCATAATAGTTTCAATTTCCAAGAGTTTCCGTATTCTCCAACTCTGGAACGGCGCAGACAGGGCTTTCGGGCTTGAGGCATGGGTCTCACCAAGTTGCCCAAGTGGCTTCAGGTCTTCTGTGCCACTTGTCAGCCGCGTGCCCTGGGGCAAGAGCCTCCCCACACACACACACAGTGTGTGCTGTTAACCCCAGGGAGACAGATAGCGTTTGCATTCCCTGATGCTGGCTTTGGGGTTCGTATTCATGGCCTCTTTTCATCGTTGTTCCGTGTTTGACTCCAAATCAGAGGTAGTTGAACTGGGTGACACTCTTACACACTTACACACACACACACACACACACACACACACACACACACGGGACTGGTGTCCAAGGCACTGTACGATTGGCAGGTGACCTTCCTGTTGAGTGGAAAGCTCCAGACGGTGCCTGGTTGCCAGAGCCCTGCTGAGCCAAGGAAAGCAGGGAGAAGCCCTGAGTGGGCAGGGTCCCAGACCTGCACATCCCCACCTGGCCCAGGAAGGGTGAGGCCTTGAACTAAGAATAGCTTTTACATTTTGAGCATTGTAAGAAAATCAAAAGAAGGGCCAGGGAGTTTGACTCAGTGACTTAAAGCACCTGTCTGGCAGGCGCGAGGTTGTGAGTTCAATCCCTGGTACCGCAAAAAAAAAAAAGAAAAGAAAAAATCAAAACAGGCCAGCATGGTGGCACAGGCCTATAATCCCAGCCACTTGGGAGGCTGAGGCAAGAGAATCACCACAAGTTCAAGGCCAGCCTAGCCTGTATAGTGCGTTTCCTGAACTACATAGCGAGACCCTGTCTCCAAAAAAAAAAAAAAAAAAATCAGAATATTTTATGACCCATGAAAATTATATGAGACGCTGACCTTAATTAAAGTTTTAGTAGCACACAGCAGCACACACTCGTTCCTGGGGCCTGAGAGCTTAGTCTCATGCAAGGGCGCTTGCTCAGTGTGGGCAGAACCTGGGTTCAAGCACCCCAGAACACCAGTGCCAAGAGCAGCCTGACTGAGTAGTCCCCGCAGTAGCTGTCCACCCGTTTATTCCCCTCCTGTCACAGAGGTGTGATGACCTTGCTCTGGAAAGCTACAGTGAAACATGCCAATAGTAGAAAGCTTAATACTTTACAAGGGGCCAGGCAAGGTGGTGCATGCCTGTAATCCCAGGACCCGGGAGGCTGAGGCAGGAGGATTGCTTTGAGTTCAAGGCCAGCCTGGGCTACAAAGTGAGTTTAAGGCCAGTCTGAACTGCATAGTGAAACTGTCTCAAAAGGACAGAACAAAAACCAAAAAAATACTTTATAAGGTTTGTGATTTGGACCTGATGGCAGGGGTTCCTTAAAGAAAGAAGCTTTCCTCTGCACAGCACTTTTATGGAAAAGTATGATCTGGTGACTCTCATCTAATGGGTAGCAATCTGCAGAGACTGAGAAGTGGCTGGGGAGATGTGAGCCATTGATTTATCCGGGGGTTGATTTCTGTTTATCTCTTGCTTTACGTTTTTGATTCTCTGTCAGAATTTAAATCTGCCTTTTCACTGCTCTCAAACTCAGACTCCACCCCTGCTGCTCTAAGTGGAGCAAGCCTGGGGGGAGGCGCTGCAGGAGGGGGTGCGCGGCCCAGCCCCTCGGGGCGCAGGGAGGAGGAGCCCGTGTGGGTCGGCGCTGGGACCGGTCCATTTTCCCGTGGTCGTTTCCCTGAAACGGGGGACGGCAGGAGGAGGCATCCCAAGCCCCTCTAACCTACAGCAGTGTCCTCGTCCCCCGATGACTGGCCGGCCACAGCATCGAGTGAGGGCACCTGTGCCTCCCGTTTCCCGGAGGCCGTCAGGTCTGCAGTCTCTGGCTCGCTGGAGTTTTCATTCTTGTGTCCTTGCTGAGGGGAAAGCAGTGGTTGAAAAGTGGGGGCTGGGTGGTGTTTGAAACCTCTGGAGGCCACTGCCAAGGCTGGGGAGCCGGCCGCTTCTCAGAGTGGCTGCCGCGCAAGGACTTCGCATTTCAGAGTTTTCACGGGGAAAGAAATGAAACCCAAACAGTGAGGACGCTTTGGCCGATACAGTTGGACACATAGTAAAAGGAGTATCGCACATGGTACCACTGCCTTTCCCCAGAGAACCGCAGGAAACCGCCAGGCCCAGGAGCAGGCGGGAGCTGCCGGCCGGCCGGGAAGCGCCCATGAAGGCCGGGCCCGCTCTGACCATGCCCTGAGCAGCCACCAGGGGGCGCTGCGCACGTGGGTGCGCTCCGGTCATTGCTCAAACCGCCGGGTCCACGGTGGCCTCGCGATGGCTAGGGATTCCCTGCCCTTTGTCAGGCTCAGATATTGGGGGGGGGGGTACCTAAAATAATGAAAATTGTATCATCTTTTTAAAACATGCATTAGTAAGCACTGCTTTTATGCAGTTAACCTTTATTTCAAAATGATTTCAGAATTTTTGGGGGTTTTTTGGTTTGGTTTTGTTTGGTTTTGTTTTGTCTCTTTGAGACAGGGCCTTGCTTTGCAGTTCAGGCTGGCCTTGAGCTCACCTTGTAACCCAGGCTGGTCTCAAACTTGGAATGATCCTCCTTCCTCAGCCTCCCAAGTGCTAGGATTACAGGCATGCACCACCATGCCCGGCTCTAAAGGGTTTTTTGTTTTGTTTAGCCTTTTTTTTTTTTTTTTTTTTTTTTTTTTTTTTTTTTTTTTTTTTTTTTTTTTTTTTTTTTTTTTTTTTTTTTTTTTTTTTTTTTTTTTTTTGGTACCAGGGATCGAACCCATGACCTTGCACTTGTCAGGCAGGCATTTGTGCCATTAAGCTAAATCCCCAGCCCAAATATTTTCTTAAAACACATACTTAGGTACATTTTTTAAATTACATCGATTGGGCCGGGGATTTAGCTCAGTGGCACTAAGTGCCAACCTGGCAGATGTGAGGTCAAGAGTTTGATCCCCAGTGCCCCTTCACACACACACACACACACACACACACACACAATAAGTAAGTGACATTGATGCCACGAACAGGAGAAGCAGGAGAAGCAGCAGCAGGGGCCAGGCGTGTGGTTCCCTCGCAGAGCCCTGGGCTCACGTTGTACCCGCGGTTCAGCGGCCTTGTCTGTCTCCAGCCCCATTCCCCTACTCCGGGCTGGGGTGTGCAGGCTGGGCCAGGCTACCACGAGACGCAGGGCCTTGTGGCAGCACAGTGCCTCAGTGGCAGGCTGGCAGGGCAGGTTTGGAGGTGGTCTGCTCATGCATCTCCGCCCCCGTCACCCGGACTCCCCCATACCTTATTTTGCCTGTGCTTCCTTCTCTTTGAAGGTGTTTCTGTGTAAAGAGCTTTAAGGTCGTTTCATGGCATTGACGTTTGCACAGAAACATTCCAGTCGGTGGCTTTGTGCATCCGGGGTCCCATTCAGCTCTGAGGATCCAGTCAGGCAATGTCTCCTGCACAAACGCTGGTCCTTAGCTCATCGTCCCCTCCCTGCAGATGGGCAGCGGCTTTCCAGCGCTCCAGTGCGTGGCCCAGGCAGCTGCTCCCCGTGAATGGCGACGTCGTGCTGTGTGGTTTCGTGGTGGCCTGAGCTCAGGGACCACGGAGTCAGACGCCGGGCTCGGTTACAGCCCCGCCTGCTGCTGAAACGCGGCAGCGTCTCTGTTCCACACACACCGCGCCAGCCCGCTGACTGCCTGTTTCTCTGCCCCAGGGAACCATCAGCGTCGGAGTAGATGCCACTGACCTTTTTGATCGCTATGACGAGGAGTACGAGGATGTTTCTGGCAGTGGCTTTCCGCAGATCGAAATTAATAAAATGCACATATCCCAGTCCATCGAGGTAAAGCACGCAGACGGCTCTTGGAGGGCGGCGCGGGCCACAGTCATGAGGCGCACGCCTGAGCGGCTGGCCCGAGCCTGTCACGTTCTGTCTTCATCTGTGAAAGGAGCTGCTTAGCCGCTTAAACAGAGAGTGAGCTCCAGGCACAGCCTTGATGCTGTGCCTGCCTGTGAGCCAGTGTGGGTGCCAGGGCCGGGCACCGTCCCTAGGAGTTAGTGACCCGGGCAACCCCGAGTGCTGAGCCCAGGGGTCCCCAAAATGTCACCTTTCCACCCGCTGCTTGGTGCAGCTAGGTCAGGCCGCTCCGCCCAGCAGCCTCTGCCTCCCTGCCCCGTCCATTCTCCCAGCTCGTCAGCTGCAGCAGTGTTACCTCGGGGAACCTCATCCCCGCCTAGAGCGCCCGGTAACACAGCCCCGGAAGCCCTCGGTCCCAGCCAGACCCTGGGTGGAGCGAGGGCTCGGAGACCCGGAATCCCACCGCGCGCAGCTCAGGGAACTGGGTGACCGGGCCCAGGCAGCAGGGTGATCAAGCCCCACGTGCACGAAGCCTGCAGGGTACCTACGCCTCTGCCCTGGGCTCTCGGCAGCACTTCCAATCCCGTCCACTCCTGACCAGAAATGTTTCCTCCTAGGCCCCCCTGACAGCCACGGATACAGCCATCCTCTCAGGAAGCCTCTCCACCCAGAACGGCAATGGCGGGGGCTCCATCAACTTCGCGCTCCGCCGAGTCACCTCCGCGAAGGGCTGGGGCGAGGTGAGGGACCCCGTGGGGTTGGCCCCGCTCTGCCGCGTCACTGTGGCACAGCGCTGCTGTGGGAGCAGGAACGTCCCATGTGCCACACCTCAGACGCCGACTCGCCCCGGGGAAACTCGTGTCACGTCCAAGAGGGCATCCTGTCCATCTGCCCAGTAGTTCAGTTAGGATAGCAAGCCAGGCGCGGAGCCACAGGCCCGCAAGCCCTCCCTCCGGGAGTCCGAGGCACAGGACTGCAAGTTCGAGCCTAGCCTGGGCTTCTCAGATTCTGACTCAAGCGATTTTAAAACGAGCTGGGGCTGTGGCTCAATGTTAAGGCCCCAGTTCAATTCTCAGTACAGCAAAGAAAGGTGGAGTAAGTGTCCTTTGAGACCTCACTTCCGGAAATCGGCCTCAGAGCAAGCAGAGGCGGGGCAGAAAGCAGCACCAGCTCGGTGCCTGTGCGCCAGGCGCTGTCCTCCGAGCCGCGCCCCAAAAGTCACCTGGGCTGCAGTGCCATGGCCTGCTTCCCGCAGGCCCAGACCCTGCAGGGGGCGGCCAGGCACAGGCGCTGAGAGAGTAAAGGTCCACCTCCATCTGCAGCCCTGGCACAACAGCCGACGGGGCCCTGCCTGCCCTGGGGTGAAGCTGCCTGTAGTCCCTGGGCGTGATGGCACATGCCTGTCACCCAGGTGCCTGGAGGCTGAGGCAGACGTGCACTCGAGCCCGGCCTGCACAGCTTAGTGAGACTGTGTCATTAGAACAAAGCAGGAGGGCAGGGATTTAGCTCAACGGCGAAGAGCCTGCCTCACAAGCACACAGTCCTGAGTTCAATTCCCCGTACCAGAAAAAAAAAAAACAGGAGGCCTCTTAATACAGCATCGTGCCAAATATATATGTGTGTATCTTATAGATGTATGTTACATATTTTTATACATATGTATGTTTTATACATGTGTGTTATGTTTTTATATGTGTGTATATATTTTTTTCTGTATATGTATAGGCTGGGGGTGTAGCTTAGTGGGAAAGCCCTGGGTTCAATCCCCGGTACTATAAAAACAAAAACAGAAGCAGTTAATGCTTTTTCTCTCTTTCAAACAGCTGGAGTTTGGAGCCGGTGACCTCCAGGGGCCGCTGCTTGGTCTCAAGCTGTTCCGTAACCTCACCCCAAGATGGTAAACACGAGTGCCGCTCCTCTGGGCTGGGCCGGGCCAGGCTGACGTGGGAGATGAGAGCCTGTGTGTCCTGCGCTCGAAGTTGCTCAGGTCCACGCCGTCGCTTAGGAGCGCAGCGTCCGACCAGGGCGGGGGCATGCAGGGCTCCTGTCCTTCCAGCCTGGAGCCGGCCCGGGGCTCACCAGTATGACCCCGAGCAGGGTGTCAGCCCCGCAGAGGGAGGGGACAGGACGGCCGAAAGCAGGTGTCCTCAGAGCCTTTCTGTCTGTGTCCCCCAGCTTTGTGACGACAAACTGTGCTCTGCAGTTTTCATCCCGGGGAATCCGGCCCGGCCTGACCACCGTCCTGGCTCGGAACCTGGACAAGAACACAGTGGGCTACCTGCAGTGGCGCTGGGGCATCCAGTCGGCCATGAACACGAGCATCGTGCGCGACACCAAGACCAGCCACTTCACGGTGGCCCTGCAGGTGAGCGGCCCGCGCATCCATGCTCGGTTCACCCTAAGGCAGAGTGGCGTCTTCACAGCTGTCCAAGGAGCCCACAGAGCGGGGGGGCCCCAGGGCAGAAGGGGGCACTGGCGGGGGTCCCTGCCACCTAGCGGTGTGGGCGCCCAGGTGGCACAGCTCGTGCCGTTTGAGAAGCTAGGAGATGGCTTTCGTGTGAAACCCCAGCGCGTTTCTGTTTTTAACCGAGTCTCTCCTCTCCGTTAATCACTGTGCGTTTGCCGTCCGTAGTGAGCTGGCTCCTGGCGGGGGAAGGGGCGCGCATGGGTCATACACTGCTCAGTTCGCACAGGACAGTGGCCTGAGCCGCGGCCATGCCCATGGGCTCCTGGGCTGTCGGGGCTGCAGGGACCCCGGTCCCGTCCCTCTGTCTCTGCAGCTGGGGATCCCGCACTCCTTCGCCCTGATCAGCTATCAGCACAAGTTCCAAGACGACGACCAGACGCGAGTGAAAGGTTCCCTGAAGTAAGTGTGCGCCCCCGCCCCAGGGCAGGGGGCTGCCTGGCGGGAGACACGGCCACAGCACTCCGCTCCGCAGGGCGGGCTTCTTCGGGACCGTGGTGGAGTACGGGGCCGAGAGGAAGATCTCCAGGCACAGCGTCCTGGGTGCAGCCGTGAGCATCGGCGTCCCGCAGGGCGTCTCTCTCAAGGTCAAGTAAGTCATCCTCGCTCCACCCTGCTGCCCACGGGCACGGTGCAGGGGCCTCAGCTCCGCAATCTGGGTCCTAGAAAGCCGCTTGCTTCCGTCCCAGCTTCCTGAGCACAGGCCAGAGAGCTAGGGAGGCCTTGGTCCGGCGACCTCCCCGCCGGTGCTAGGTGACCCCCTGGTGGCCTCTGCCCGTGGGCAGTCCTCCCTGCCTTACGGCTCCCTGTGCCAGATCCCAGGAACCCTGGACACTTTGCACAGCTCTGGGGCTTCCTGCCGGCTGGCTCCAGCTCCCAGGCTGCTGCTACCCAGAGGACCCCTAGGGTGAACACGGCCGCCTCCGCCTGGCCTCCCTCCGAGTGGCCTGTCCTGTCCGGTCTTGTGACTTGAGTCCCCTCAGGCGCTGCACTCTCACCCCGAGAGCTGGCTGGACCCGTCCTGAATTTCTGACTTAGTAGTCAGTGGCCTCCAGGCAAAAATGCTTGGAGCCAGGCAAGGTGCCACGTCGCACGATGTTGCTGTGGCCATGCTCTAGGAAGGCTGAAGCAGGAGGATCACAAATTCCAGACTACATATAGCAAGACCCTGTCTGAGAAGAAAACCCAGCTGTGCTTGGTGGCATTCTGCCTGCGGTCCCAGCCCTTAGGGAGGCTGGGGCCGGAGGACTGCAAGCTGCGTCCCTCTTGGACAGGTCAGGGAGACCCTCAGCGTGGGTTCCATCCCCAGGGACACAGCGGAGAGGACAGTGCCTTGGGGAAGCTGCTCTGCCGAACACATGCAGGCTGTTTTCTTCCCACTGTCCCCTGAGCGGGACGGCACCACATCTCTGTCGCCTCAAGTGGTGACCAGCGGTGCTGGGAGGGGTGGGTGGGCTCCATGCGCTCCAAGAGAGGCCTCCGTGTGTCCAGCCCGCTTCTCAGCAGCATCTCCAATGTCACCCGTCACATGTCCAGAACAAGCTGGGTCTCCCTTATCTCTGAAGAGGGCGCCTGACGTGGACCGCGGCATCCCAGAGCCCCGTGCTGACCTGGGGGTGGGGGCCGGGGTCTGCATGCTCCCCTCGGCCTCTGCTGCCCGTGCCTGTCTCAGTGACCGCAGTGCCCGTACCTGATCCCCTGCACCCCGAGTTGTCCCCCACGCCGGCGGAGGGTCCTGTAGTTCCCTCGGCACCTGTCACTCCTCTGCTCAAAGCAGCAGTGATGGGCCAGGACTGGCCTCCGCGTGAGGCCCGGGGCGGCTCCCAGCGGCAAAAGAAATCCCCTCTGTGATCCCAGCTCAGGCAGAGCTCCCAGGCGCCCTCCTCCCCGCCAGCCTGGAGCAGCAGGTGGCCGCCTCCCGTGGTGGCCTCGGGCTCCTGCTCACAGGTCACCACTCACAGGACCGGCCCCTCCTCCACCCCAGGGACGGTTCAGCTCTCAGACTCGGAGTCCGCTCACCTTAGGGTGGAATGCAGGGAGCAGTGGGGTGAGAGGGCGCGGAGCCGGCCTCTGCCCTCTGTCCTCCCCACAGGACCTGGACGCCCGAGACAGGACAGGGCCAGCCAGGCTGGCGGGGTTCTGCAGTCCTCCGCCCTGCCTTTCTAAATCTGACTTAGCAAGACTCCATTTTAAAATCAAGAAAATAAAAGGACCAGGTGTGGTGGTGCACACCTGTAATCCCAGCACTCAGGAGGCTGATGCAGGAGAATTGCTGAGTTCGAGACCAGCCTGGGCTACATCGTGAGTTCAAGGCCAGCCTGAAAACGAAAAGCCGGGCATGGTGGTTCACACACCCCTCCAGCCAACTCTAATCCCAGCTACCTGCGGGCAGAGACCAGAGGCTAAAAAGTTCAAGGCCAGCATGAACAGCTTAGAGAGACCCTGCCACAAAATCAAATTTTAAAAGCACTGGACTCAGTGTAGCAAGACTCTAGCTTGAGGCTGGGAGTTTGGCTCAATGGCTTACGAGCCTGTCTGTCAGGCACGAAATTGTGAGTTCAATCCCCGGTGCTGCGAAAAAAAGACTCTAGCTTGAACAGTGAATACAGTCTTTGGCTTTGTGAATGGCTGAGTTGACAGTCACTGTTGGCGGGACAGCCGCCTAGTGGGAACTATTCAGTCCTACCCAGAATCGGCCTCCTCCACTCACTGGCTTTTGAGTCATCACAGACCTCTTGGGACTGTGGTCACTCTGCCCGAGCTCGGGGAGCTGTGAACCCTGGCACCTGAGCTTCAGAATGGGGAGCCACTGGGGGGGCTGGCGTGCATTGCCCAGGGCCTGGAGCTGAGTCCCATGTGGGCCCCGTCCTTCCAGGGCTGGGCCACCACCTCACCGCACCTGTCTCTGTCCCTAGACTGAACAGGGCCAGCCAGACCTACTTCTTCCCCATCCACCTGACGGACCAGCTGCTGCCCAGCGCCGTGTTCTACGCCACCGTGGGGCCCCTGGTGGTTTACTTCGCCATGCACCGCCTCCTCATCAAACCGTACCTCAGGGCGCAGAAGGAGAAGTGAGTCTCAGGCCGCAGGCAGGAGGGCAGCACGCCACGCACTTCGCACTGTCAGCCGCTCCCAGCAGACATGGCTGCTGCCCTCACCAAGGACGAGAGTCCGCTTGTAAAACTGAGGTTCCAGCCAGGAGTGGTGCGCACACCTGTGATCCCAGCACTCAGAGGCTGAGGCAGGAGGACTGCCAAGTTCAGCCAGCCTGGGAAACTCAGTGACTTCAATTCTGTCTCAAAAAAGGTCTGGGGCTATCACTCAGTGCAGAGGCCCTAGGTTCAGTTTCCAGTAGGAGGGAGAGAAATACTGAAAGTAAACCGCGACTACAAGAGGTTACAATTTCAGCCTGGTGCGGTGGCGCACACCTCAAATGCCCACTACTCAGGAGCCTTAGGTAGGAGGATTAAGAGTTCAAGGCCAACCTGGGCATCTTAGCCAGGCCCCATCTCAGATTAAAGTATGAAAAGGCCAGGGGGGTGCAGCTCAGCAGGCAGCACCTTTGGGCTCTGTCCCCCGCGCCACCTGCAAAGGGAGCCGCAGTAGAGGTGAGGGAGCTGGGGGAGAGGGCTCCTTCTCAGCCGAGCACGGCTTCCCTTCCTCCTGAGGGCCGTGTGCCGCCGTGCTCCTGGGTGTGTCCGAAAGCCCACGTTGCAGCCCCTGGAGCTGACCCCCGAAGGGCTTTCTGCCCTCCAGACCCTGCAGCCCAGGTCCCAGCACCCCTGAGGCCCGAGGCAGGGGACAGAGTGTGCCGGCTTCAGCCCTCAGTGGGCCCGCCGGGTGCCGACCCAGGCCTCGGTGCGCTGCCACAAGAAAGCACGTTTGTGGGCCTGATGCAGGCAGGCCGCTGGGGCTCCCGGGAGACCACTGTGCGCTCCTCCAGGCCCGAGGTGGTGGGGAGCGGAGCTGTCTGGGGACAGGACTAGGACGCCACCTGGGCGCAGGTCCGGCATGGGGCCCTGCTAACCCAGGGCCAGGTGACCCCGTGCTCATTGGTGGCTTTGTCTCTCAAAAGGGAATTGGAAAAGCAGAGGGAAAACACCGCCAGCGATATCTTGCAGAAGAAGCAGGAGGCAGAGGCTGCCGTGAGTGCACGTCCCCTCCCCTGGGAAGGGGTCCTCCTCCCCGGGACGCAGTGCCGGACAGGCCGCTCGGGCCCCCTCCCAGTGCGGTGCTGCGCATGCGTGCCCGTCACCCCAGCCCCAGGGAGACCGAGGAGGAGGACCGCCAACCCCGAGCCCCGCGGAGCGGCGTGCTGAGCCCGTCTCAGACTACACGCAGCTGGGACTGGGGCTCAGTACAGGGGGCCAGGGTCTGAGCTGAGCATCAGAACGGAAGTGCGGGCCAGGGGTAGGGTTCAGCGGCACAAGCGTGTGGTCCTGAGTTCAATTTCTGGTACCAAGAAAAGGAAGTGACAAGTCCCCGGCCAGGGTCACGGTTTGGTGACAGCGCCAGCCTGGAGTGGATGGCGCCCTTCACCCCTGCATTCCAAAGAGCAGAAGTTGGGGCAGCGCTGCCCCCTTCTCTTTCCTCTATTGGCTAGGGTAGCCAGAGACGTCTGGGCAGATGAGCGGGTGTCCTGGGGCCCCGCAGGCAGAGCGCGGGCTGAGACGGACTCGCGGTGGCCCCCAGACAGCCAGCTGGGGCAGCCAGGCAGGCCCTCCTCGGGAGAGCTGGGGCACAGCTTCCGTCACACGCGGCCTCTGTTACAAATGCCAATGCCCTCCGGTCGCTGTCGTCCCCGCTGCGGTCACAGCAGGGGCTGCCGTTTCGGGGGGCTCTCCCCCCGCCCCCGCGGGCATGTGCCCTGATGCCGCGTCCCGTCCTCGGCAGGTGCGCCTGATGCAGGAGTCTGTGCGAAGGATCATCGAGGCCGAGGAGTCCAGGATGGGTGAGAGGCGGGCGGCGGCGGGCGGGTGCCGGCTCCCCACCCCTCTCCCGAGCTGCCATCGAGGGCACCCCGTGTCCCGCCCTCTCTGTCCGCAGGGCTCATCATCGTCAACGCCTGGTACGGCAAGTTCGTCAATGACAAGAGCAGGAGGAGCGAGAGGGCCAAGGTGATCGACGTGACGGTGCCCCTGCAGTGTCTGGTCAAGGACTCCAAGCTGCTGCTCACCGAGGCCTCCAAGGTGCGGCCCCGCCGCGGCGCCCAGCTCCGGGAAGGGAGGCCGCGGGGCCCAGGGTGACAGGTTGGGCCAGCGCCCGTCGGTGGCCCCCGCGGCGACAGTGGGGGAGGGGTGGGCAGAGCCGGGTGGTGCAGCGCCCTGACCGCTGCCCACGGCGCAGGCGGGGCTGCCGGGCTTCTACGACCCGTGCGTGGGCGAGGAGAAGAGCCTGCGGGTGCTCTACCAGTTCCGGGGGGTGCTGCACCAGGTGACGGCGCCCGACAGCGAGGCCCTGCGGATACCCAAGCAGTGTGAGTGGCCCCGCGCCGAGCAGGGCTGGGCCGGGCGGGCGGCCGCGGCAGCGTGAGGGACGGCGGCAGGCGGCAGCGCGGGGCTGGGTGGGAAGCGGCGGCCGGCGCCCCTGGCTCGCTGCGGAGCTCACCACGGCGGGCGATGCCGCTTCCCTTACAGCGCACCGGATCGACGCGGACGGATAAGCTGCCGGCAAAGCCGCTGCAGAGGCCTCAAGAACCCTTTTCCTGGAGTCTACAAATGCGGAAGGCAGCGGGCACCCAGCGATCAGATGCTCTGTTTTATTTTATCCCTCTAGAAGGTGGTACCGTATGAATTATGCACAGGGACACGCGGTGCTGCAGGGAGGACTTGGACAGCGCCGCCCTGGGCCAGGCGCGGGCGCCCCAGGATCGCGGCCTGCGCCGTTTGGGGCGCCTGGGTCCCATGAGTCCACGAGTGCGGGGAGCGCAGCGAGGCCGAGGGTCTCGGCCCCGACCCCCACCCCAGAGTGGACGTCTGCTGAGGGGTCTCCACCCCTGCCCCTGCCGAATCGCCACAGGCCGGAGAGGACGCGGGTCTATAAAACTGCTTTTTATCCAACAACACACGGGTTGGAGACGAGTCTTTCTTCCCCGTTCCAGAGCCTCTTCAATCATTCCTCAGCCCTAGGCTTGGACCCGAGCTGTTCGCCCAGACCCTGGGTGCCCCCGAGTCGGCACAGCGCTGGAATGCGGGGCGCCCCCTGCAAAGGGCAAAGCCATCCGAACCGGCCGGGCAGTGCGCCTCCAGGCAGCGCTCAGCAGGTGGCGCTGTGGCTCGGCAGAAAGGCCTAGGACCCCCAGGCGCCTTCTGGGGTGTCGCCCCGGGGCGTCCTGACCCGGGCCTGGCACTGGGGGCCGCAGGGTGAGCACCAGTGTCCGTGTCACTGCGAACAGCCCCCTTCCTCCGGGTTTAGGAAGCAGCCCAGGTGACCACTTCCGTCCTGTTTATCTCCGTTGTGAAATGGAGGGCGAGTTTCTCCACGGAGGCAGAGGGTGCGCACCCCGCGCTGCGCTGGCCGCCCGGTGCCCCCCAACAAAGCCCTGAGACCCAACCCCTCTCCGCCCCCCTTGGCAGCCCGGGGTCGCACGGGCGAGGAGGGACGCGGGGTGCTGTCGCTTGGAGTCACACGTCCTCTGAAGCCAGACGACCCAGCCCGCGCCCTTTCCCGGGGAACAGGAAGTCGCCGGCAGCGGCAGAGCCGGGCGCCCCACAGCGCAGCCCCTTTATTTAGGAGCGTTGGGGACCCAGCCACCCCAGCGCTCCTCATGGGCAGGAGTGGCCCTGCGACCGCCTCACCCGGGTTCCAGGCACTGCCGCCCCTCCTGCGGCCTCAGGGGAGCGGCGCACAGCACCCTCGCTCCCGCCCTGCGTCAGCGGCCGCAGCCAGGGCCCCAGGGCTCAGCGCGGCGGCTCGGGCCGGGTCCCGGCGCCCCTCTGCGGCTCGCAGGCGGCCGCACACCCTGCGCGTCAGCAGCCGCTGGGCCCGGAGCCGCCTGCGGAGCGCCGCGTTCTCCCGGAGTGCGCGCAGCAGCCTCCTCTTCAGGGCGGCCGCGTCCAGCAGGGCGTAGCTGTGGTCAGGCGGCTGCCCGGGCCGCGGGCCCCGCGGGCTCGCCTGGCTGCCTGGCGCTCCGGAGCCTCCTGCGGCCTGGGGACAGAGAGAGCAAGGGGAAGCCAGGGTCCCAGCAGGTCACTGCTTCCCACCGCGGTCCCCGCCCCGCTACTGGCACTGCAGGCCGGCTCCCTGTCCCCGGCGTCCACACTCTGCCTGTGGCACGGTCAGCTCACACAGGGGCCAGCCCACCCCACGCCACCCCGCCGCCGGGGCCCACAGCCTGACCTGTGTCACCGGCCCCTCGGTCCCGGGCCGCAGCTGCAGCTCTTCACCGGTGGTGTTCAGGCTCTGGGCAGGGCTGTGCTCCCCAGTCCCCGCCTCGGGGTGGACCTGGGGACAGCAGGCAGGGTCAGGCGGCCGGAACCTAGCTGGGGCCACGGGCTCCTCCAGGAGCTGCCACTGTCCATCGCCAGTAATCCCCGCCCCAGGGCGGCGGGAACAGCCTCAGCATCCCATCTCGGGGCGGGGAGCCTTGGGAAGCCGCCTCCAAGGTGGGACAGAAAGGGACCCCGGCCCAGCCCTGCAGCACCCACGACGCGGGTCCCCCCGGCAGCCTTACCTTCTCCTGAGGGCTGGCATCTCCGCTGCCCGCGGGGTCCGCGTCCTGCACAGGCTGCAAGACACAGACCACAGGGCCCTGAGGCCTGGGCACTGCCCAGCTGCACCCAGCAGGGGTGGGAAGGAGAGCAACCCAGACCCCGCCCGCTGCCTCACCGCTCCTGGCTGTCCCCTTTGTCCAGGGGTCCCCCCATCACCCCAGCCGCTAAACACCTGCCCTCTGAGCGACACCACGCGGTGGAGCCTGCCAGGGGCAGACTGCGGCCTGTGCCACCCCCAGCATGGAAGCACTGGGGACTGCGACAGGGAGGTGGCCCCGAGCCTCAGCCACTGAGCTCTACCTATGCCCACCCACTCGTGTACCCGTGGGCCCGGCCCAGGGCACCCCAAGCCAGGCATCCAGCAGAGAAAGCCCCTGGTCCCCCAGCGCCGCCTCAGACACAGGGAGATGCCAGGTGACCACAGCCCCCGGGTAGCTAAAGGCGGCCAGCGCCAGGTCACAGCACTAGGGAGATAAAGGGCAAGAAAGGGATGGGTGGGGTGGGCAAGCAGGGACTCCGCGCTGGGGTGGGAGGGGCTGAAGGGACAGGGTGGCGACGTGAGGAGGGGCGGAGGCCGTGAAGGAGGGCAGAGCCCGGGCAGGAAGCTCTCCCTTTTTTTCTTCTTGGATTTTTGCGACAGGGTCTCACTGCATAGTTCAGGCTGGCCTTGAACTCACAGTGATCCTCCTGCCTCAGCCTTCCTACTGCTGAGATTACAGGTGTGCACCACCCTCCTCACACTCAGTGTGGTTTCTTCCGCAATCACAGCTCCCCTTGCTCAGTCCCAAGAAAATCAGAGGCTTTGGGTTCAGCGTCCAGCTCTCCTGCGCCAACCTGCCACCTCTATGTCTCCCCTCAGTCTGGCTGCCCGAGACCACCTCGTGGTCCCCCTGCCTTGCAGCCGAGCAGATCTGTACCAGGGACACCGAGGCGGTGTCACGCAGGTGTCACGCCCAGCCATTGCCCCTGCAGCTGGCGTGAGCCTTTCGAAGCCACCTCACCCCTACTGCCTGACCTCAGGGCAATGCTCTCCAGAGGGTGGGGCCCCCCACATCCTTTCCACTGCTTCGTCAGGGCACACGATCAGCACCCCGTGCCGGGTGTCACCAGGAGCCAAACACACTGGTACCCCAAGCTCAGACCTCCAGCTCCGGGACCCCAGAGGGAAATGTTGCTTTTCAGCCAAAGCCAGGTACTGCTGCAGCCCGAGTTCAGTCACCAGAGCCCCAGGCCTGACCCCGCTCGCCATCCACACGGCCTGCACAGCGCTGCCCTCGTCCTGCTGGCTCTGACCACTCACAGCCTCTGCCCACAGTGCCCGGGGCCCCCACCACTGTCCTGCCACCCCCGCCACTCAGTGCCCACGCCACAAAGACCCAGCAGGATGCGCACAGCACCCGAGGGGGCCTGACCCACACCCAGCACAGGAGCACTGGGTCACCATGGGTGCCCCAGGACCAAGCACTCCACACACTGACCCCTCGGCCTCCCCAACAGCACTAGCTGTGACATAAAAGCACGATTTGATTTTTTTTTTTTTTTTTTTTTTTAGTGGCACCAGGGATCGAACTCACAACCTTGCACCTGCCAGGGCAGGAGCTTAAGCCACTGAGCCGAACTCCCGGCCCTCAGTTTGATTTTTAAAACAAAGTCTCCCAGGCATGGGTCCTGCACTAGGGAGGCCAAGGCAGGAGGATTGCTGTGAGTTCAAGGCCAACCTGAGCTCCACAGTAAGACCTCCATCTCAAAAACCAAACAAACAGAAAATACGATGAAGTCTTGCTATGTAGCCCAGGCTGGCCTCAAAGTCCTGGGCTCAGCTGATCCTCCTGCTTCAGCTCCCTTGCTTTGGAAAAAGGAAACAGCATGTGCGTTACAAAATACTCTTAAGGCACAGAGCAGGGCCAGCAGGCAGCGGGGCTGAGGGCCCCTGAGGCCGCCCGCGCCCTGCTGGCCCCGGCCTCGGCCTGCCCTGCAGACTGGCCCACCCGCCATGCTCCTTACCTGCGCGGGCTCCCGGAAGGCAAACACGGTGGGCACGGCGTTGTGCTTCAGGTTCTTGCGGTTCCCGAAGGCACTGAAGCACTCGGGCCGGAAGTGTTCAGAGCAGATGACGGTGTGCTGCTTGGGCCTGAAGCCGGCGCGGCCCATGTTGCGTACCCATTCCTTCAGCAGCTCCGGCCGGCTGAACGGGAACCTGGCACGGAAGAGCAGGTCTAGGCCGGCCAGGCACAGCACCTCGGGGCCCACCCCCAGCAAGGGACTACACGGAACAGCCTTGAAAACTGCGACTCTCTTTGGGAGCAAACAATGAATTTTTAGCTTTCGTCATGGCTCTTACAGGCCTCCTGGGAGTGCGGAGGGTTTCTCACTCTGTAGTCCAGGTCGGCCTAAAACTCACTATGGAGCCCAGGCTGGCCTCGAATTCCTGTCGATCCTCCTGCCTCAGCCTCCCAAGTGCTGGGATCACAGCTGTGCGTCACCACACCTGGCTTTTTTTTTTAACAGCATCCTTGGTAGGAATCCAAGTGAGCTGTGTTTCCCCAACGACACAGCTCCACTCAAGTAGGAGCCTCCAGCCAGGCTCAGCTCTTGGGCCAGGGACCTGGGAGTGAATAAAACTCCTTGCACTCTAGAAAGGAGAGACGGAGGGCAGCGCAGGTAGATGGGGACTCAGGTGGTGACCGCTGAGGACACAGCAGGAGCACTGGGGCAGGCAGGGACAGCACCCACAGAGACGACTTTGGAAGGGCTCTAGCGCTGAACTGCACTCTCAACCCTTGTTTATTGTTTGAGACAGGGACTCACCACGCGCCCAGTCGGCCCTCCAACTTGCAGTCCTCCCGCCTCAGCCTCCTGAGCTGTGCTGAGCTGAGAGGTGACATTTGAGCAGACATGGAGGACACGAAAAAGCTAGCCACAGGGGCTCCCGAAGGGACAGCGGGAGCTGAGGTGGAGGTGGGTCGTCAGCGTCTGCCTGGCTGCAGCATGAGCGAGCTTGGGGACCACCTGGCTCGGGCTCAGTTCTATTCCAAAAGCCAGGCAGCGAGGTTCACCTGTGGGCCCTGAAGCCGAGAATGAAGCAGTTTCCTACTGGTGTGGTGGTGCAAACTTGTCATCCCAGCACTCTAAGAGGCTGAGGCAGGAGGACTGCAAGTTCAAGCCCAGCCTGGGCAGCTTAGTGACTTACAGAGACCCTGTCTCAAAATTTAAAAATTGCTGGAGATAAAGCTCGGCGTGAAGGCCCCAGGTTTGATCCCTAGAACCAGGCGTAATAAAATCAAGAGTGGGAAATAGGGAGAATCCAGCAAGAGGTGGCTGAGAAGGAACATCTATGCCAAAGAAGACCAAGATGTGTTAGGAGCCACGCAGGACAGAAGAGCAGAGAGCTCAAAGACTGGTGGTGTACAGCTGTAATTCTAGCGCTTTGGGAGGCTGAAGCAGGAGGATCACAAGTTCAAGTCCTGCCTGGACGACTCGGTAAGACCCTGTCTTTTGTTTTTTGTGGCACCAGGGATCGAACTCACAGCCTCGCACCTGCCTGGCAGGTGCTTAAGCCACTGAGCCAAACTCCCGGGCCTAGTATTTTTTTTTTTTTTTTTGCGGCACCGGGTATTGAACTCACAACCTCGAGCCTGCCAGGGCAGGCGCTTAAGGCACTGAGCCAAACTCCCGGCCCTGGTTTTTTGAGGCAGGGTCGCACTATGTAGCTCAGGCTGGCCTTGCGCTCGCGTTCCGGGCCTAGTATTTTGAGACAGGGTCGCACTACGTAGCTCAGGCCGGTCTTGCCCTCACGTTGTAGCCCAAGCCAGCCTCGAACTCACAATGCTCCTCCTACTTCAGTCTCCGGAATGCTGGAATTAAAGGTGTGCGGCACCACGCCCAATTTCCTGTCTCAAAATTTTTAAAGTACAGTAAAAGGGGCCGGGAGGTAGCTCAGTAGCAGAGCACCGCGGGTTTGATCCCCAGCACCACAAAAGAAAACCTCATGGGGTCAGACTACTGGACTTGGAGTCAGAAGGGTCACTGGGGTCCAAAGTCTTCAAAGGAGAGTGGAGGTGAGTCCCTCGCACCCCGGCACATCCCCAACAGAAGCAGAAAGATGAGAGAGAGGTTCTTCAAACTGCCCTCAGCACAGTGCTCGCCTCGCCATTGACAAAACAATGGCGCTGCCAATTTGCCCTTCGACTAAACACAGCTAAATTCTGCTGCATGCATGCACGGAAGACTATGCAGCCATGAAAGCGCGTCCTGATTCTAGCTCTGACAGAAGAAGGCTGTGGGAGAGGGCTGACAAAGGGGTGAAGTGGGGGCCTCCTGGAGTGCAGATGTTCTTTTGCAGCGTGAAGCTCGGGGCTGTGTACTGCGGCATGCACTTTTCTGTGTGCACGTTCACTTCGGAAAAAGCATTAAAAAGCGCTCAGAGGAGGACGAGGGTGCTGCCGCCTGCCCTCAGGCGCCGTGCTCTGCAGGCGCCTGGGAGAGAGAGGTGCGCGCCGGGCAAGTTGGGGCAGCGGCGCTGGGCCGCAGGGCAGACCCGGTGTCGCCGGCCTCCCGCGCTGCGAGGACCCCAGAACCCGGCTCCCTGCAGGGCACGGACCGCTCCGATCCAGGCTGCGCCCGCCCCGCACCCCGCGCCCCGCACCCCGCGCCCCGGCCGGCGTCCCCGCTCACCGGTGGAAGGTGAGCTGCTTCCTGCGGCTGCTGTAGCGGTTGCAGCACTGCCGGGCAGCGCACGACTTGGGCATCGCGGAGCCGGGCCTGCCCCTAACAAAGATGGCGGCGCTGGGCCTGCGGGGCGGGGCCTGCCCTCCGCCACGCCGGGGACGCCTCCCCGCCCCCGCCCACGGCCCGGCAGGCTGCCCGTGTCGCCCTGGTGACCCGCGCCCCGGCCTGCAGGCTCCAGGCTGCACCCCGGTTCGCTGCCCCCGAGGCGCGCACGCCACTGCGTGGGTGAGGGCGCCCTGACGTCACCCCGGGGAGTCCCGCGGGCGCGCGCCTGTGACCCGAGCGCTCCGGGAGGCCGGAGGTTCAGTGATGCACGAGGTCCAGGCTGCGTCCCAAGTTCGAGGCCAGCCGGGGCCAGAGTGCGCCCCAGGCCCTGGGGACGCCTGGGGGCAGGGGGCGGCCAGCACCCCGCGCGGCCTTGTCTGTGCCCGGTTCTGTTGGCGAGCAGGGTGCACCGGGCACGGCTGTCCCTCTCCGCCCGCCAGCTCGGCTGCTGGGACGGCCCCACCGCACACGCCCTGACGCCAGACCGGACTCTCAAAGTAGCAATGTCTTTATTTACAAAATTTACAGTTTCACAGAAACACCTCGCTTTATACACACAACTTTATAATTACACAGAACCATGTAAACGACGGTGAGTGTCCGGCCTCCCCGCACCCCGCCACCCACTGGAGCCCGCACACGGGTCACGCCGTCTGCACGAAGCGGCCCACTCCTCCCGACACCCAGGTGCTGGGCGCACCGAACACTCACAGAACAGATCCGCGAAAGGACAAAAACCAACTGGAGGGACGGAGACTGAGATGAGGGCCGGACACGCCCGAGGCAGCAGGCACGGCCGCCAGCGGGACAGCTCCGCTCTAAAACCACGCGGATGCCTCAACGCGCTTTTAAAATCTCGGGGAATTTTAAAAAGGAAGGAACTTGCAACTTTGGTTTTCTCTGGGTGCGGACTGGACGCGCGCTGTCGGGCGGATCTTTGGCAAACTCCCCCCACCTGCCCTGCCCTGCCCTGCCCTGGGCCCCAGGCCCGGGCTAGGCCAGCGCTTCCTCCCTGGGGACCCTCACCGGTGTATCTCTCTCTCCACTTCCGCACTCAACAACAGGATTTTTAAAACCGAAGACGGGAGACTGCACAAGTGTCCAAGACACCAGGGCAAAAAGTGGGTTCTGACGAGCCAGATGCCGGCTCGGCCCTGCGTGCCCCGCCTCACGGGGACAAGGCCGTGTACATGCACCTGTCACCCTATGGGACAGTCTTGAAGCAGCTACCGAGAGCCACCCAGCCCTGGGGATACTGTGAGGCCTCCCAAGGACCCCCAAAGGCCTAAGTGACAGCGCCAGCCACCCACTCACACCAATTCACACCAGGAGCAGGCCAGCCCAGGAATGTTCTGTTACTGCAGGCCACCACCCGCGTCCCAAGGATGGCTGCCTGCATGCTGCCACTGCACTGGGTGAGGGGAGACGAGAGCTGAATGCACCCACTCGGAGCGGCTCACCTGGGCCCCTGGGCCCCCCAACACCAACCGGAGAAAGGGACCCAGCAAGAGATCAGCCAGTACTTGAGGCTGTTGAGCAGAAAGACAGGCGTGCACATCGTGCAAACAGGAAACTGAGTTATGAACACGGGTACCCTGCCCCCCAACAACCCCCTTCCCACAGAGGTGGCCGCACACCATCCCTTTAACAAACGGGAAACCAAGGAATCACCAGCTCGCCCGCCACCCCAAGGCCACAGCAGCTCCCACATGCAGCCGAGACAGGCAGATCGTGGACCACAAAGGAAGGGGCGACGTGGGCAGCTGCTGCAGACACTTGGGTGAGACGGACACGCAAGGGGACAGACACATATGGCTGTTCATACAGGCTGGGGACCCCGAGCAGTCCCTCACCCCAGCACCGGGGAAGCAGGGGTGACAGCTGGCACTGCTTCTCAACAGTGGGCATCGCTACCAGGGACAGTAAACCTCAAGGACCACGCACCCTCACTCTCAGCTGACCCAGGCTGCACGCTCGGGGGTTTGTCTGCGGCCACCGCCAGGAACACGGCCCTGGCAGCAGCCTGGGCCGGCGGCTCGCCGGCTATGTACAGTTCCCACCTGGGACAGCCTGTCCTCTGCTTAGGCACCTGAATGAAAGATCTGCCCGCACCGAGCTAAGAGTTCTGTGCTCAACTGAGGGAGGGCACAGAGCCCCGTCCCTCTCGTTCCCTTGCCCGGAGTCTCCCCCCACCCGCGGTCAGTCCAGAAAGAGCTTCCGGGAGCCCATGCGGGAGCGGTTGGAACGGCGGATGTCAAACTTGGAGTCCCGGCACTTTTGGCAGACAAACACTTCCGGAACGTTGGACTTGCGGATCTTCGCACAGGACAGGTGAATCCAGGTGTGGCACTCGTTACACTCTATCATGGGGCGGCCTGCAAAAGGCTTCATGCAGAAGCAAGTGACCAGGTCCCAGGAATCGTCGTCTGCACAGAAAGGAACACACTGAGAGGAGGGGAAGCCAGGCGCGGCGCTGCACACCTGTCACCCAACACTCTTGGAGGCTGAAGCAGGAGGATCAAAAGTTTGAACCCGGCCTGGGTAACTTAGCAAGGCCCTGTCTGAAAATCCATTCCAACTGTCCCCAGTGCCGATGCTCTCGGAACATCAAGTGCACTACAAAGGAGGCCAAGCTGTGCGGTGACCAGGCGCCACCCACCCTCGGCCACTTACCAACACCCTCCCGCCCTACACTCCGGCTGGAACCCACTGTCCCCAGCAGCGCTGAACCCCTCCCAAGCACCGCACACTCACCTCCTGCACCTTCCCGCCCCTCCCAGGCGGGGCCCGGCCTCTGATCCCAAGACAAGACTACTAAACAACGCTCCACCCCACCGAGACCACTGACCTGAATCCACCATGATGTCCTCGTCGTTGCCGGTGCTGTCCTCGTCCCGGAACACCACCTGCTTCCCCTGCCGGACGATAGTTCGTTTGCCTTCAGTTTTTATCTCTTTGACCTGATCAGGTGACACGGTGGTGGCACAAGAGCCGCTTGAGGGAGTGTCAGAGTCCCAGCCAGAGCAGGGGTCGCTGGGAGCCTGGGGCAGATCCTGCAGGGTGGGGCTCGCAGGGGTCTCCGAATACGGATCGGCGGCCTCCAGCTTCAGCAGGCCCCCCCTGTAGCCCTCCTTCACCGCGACATCGCTGTCCCTTCGCTTTCTCTTCTTCTTCTTCTTCAGCTTATCCAGCTTCTTCCTGTCCAGCAGGAAGTTGCTGGGCTTGGCGCGCTGCAGGAGAGTGGGCTGTAGATGGCTAAAGCACCGGTCAGACACTGGCAGGGGCACAGAGGATGCAATATCGGTGAAACCAGCATCCCAGCCATCGCTATCAGTGGTGCCAGCGGTGCTGTTGGCAGGGCTGGGGCTGCTCCTCAGAGGAAGCTCCTGAAAAGGCCGGGACACAGGGACAGTCAATACCCCAGGAAAGGAACTGGGGCGGTAGCCCAGCTGTGGGAAACTTTCCTAGCATGCAAGAAGAGCTGGGTTCCAGCCCCCGCCTCCATGTGCAAAAAATACATCCCAGCTGGGCATGGTAGTGCACACCTGTAATCCCACACTCCAAAGGCTGAAGCAGGAGAACTGCTGCAAGTTCAAGAACAGACTGGGCAAGCCGGGTGTGGTAGCGCACGCCTTTAATCCCAGCACTTGGGAGGCTGAGGTAGGTGGAGCGTTATCAGTTCGAGGTCAGCCTGAGCTACATAGTGCAACCGTGCCTCAAAAAACTAGGGCTGGGAGTGTGGCTCAGTGGCTTAAGTGCCTGTCTAGCAGGCGTGAGGCTGTGAGTTCAATCCCTGAAAAAAAAAAGACTGGGCAGAGCCACACGTGGTGGCTCATGCTTGCAATATCAGCACCCAGAAGGGTGAGGTGGGAGGATCATTGCAAATTCTAGACCAGCCTGGGCTACAAAGTGAGCTCAAGGCAAGCCTGAACTCCATAGTGAGACCCTGTCTCAAAAATACAAAACAAAAAAAAACAGAACAGACCAAAACAGCCTGGGGCTGCATAGCAAGAGCAGGCCTTAACAACCAAAAAAAAAAAAAAAAAAAAAAAAAAAAGAGCCAGCAAAAGACTACTGCAGATGCCCTCTTGTAGCCTCTCACTTTCCCTCACTGTAAAGCTGCTCCCCTTCCCTCTGCCTTCACAAAACATGTATTTTTTTTAATTATCTGAATTTAAGTTAAGAATATCCGACAAAAAAAACAAAACCTGAAGACATCCCAAAACATTAAATTGAAGTAGATTATTACTGCCCTAAAGGAGCAAGCTAAACTCTGGTCTTTTGAGGCACTCAAGCATGTTACTTGCAAATAGTAGCAACACTACCCAGCACAAAGCAGGCACTATCTACCTACACGGCAAGGAGAAAGAATAAACCAGTGCCGTGATTTTACCTCCAAAAAGCACTTGATTCTTTTATCTGTAGCTCAGTATGACAAGAACAAGGCCTCTGAAGTTTGAGCCCCATGGCAGCTCTGACCCACACTCCTAACCATTTCTCAGGAGGAAATATAACCTCTCCGCTCCCACAGGGTGAAGGGCACAAAGGCTTACAGACTCAGATGTGGATGGCGAGGCAGGGCGTGGCCCCCAGGCCCAGGGCAAGGTAGTTCCTTCCCTTCCCTGTGTGCCTCAGATGCCCTCATCATTAAATCGGGACTAAGAACGTAACTATTTCCTATGGCTGTGAGGGTCCAAAGTACTATCTGGCCACAGTAAGCACTGGCCACTGCTAAGAGCAGGCAAACACCACACATCATTTTCAAGTAAATTCTGAAAGTCTGTTATGTCATTCCACACAAGCCTGCACTTTCTATCAGACCCTCTGCAGCCCTCAGTTCCCCAGGACCAGATTCCTGCCCGACCACAGCCTGAGGTCATCACGAGGCCCTCCAGAGGCTGCACTGCCCGCCCTCCACAGCAAGAGGACCTTACCTCCTTCGGGTATGGAATGTAGCCAGCATAGGCCAGGACGAACGTGCAGAACTTGTTGAAGTCCTCCACGGTCCTGCGCCTCTTGTAGCTGGGGGAGTACTCCTGTGCAAAAGAGAGGGAGTGATCAGGGGGGGCTCCCACCAGGGGCCCACAGACAGCAGGCGCTGAGCTTTTCATTGTCAGCCACTCAGAGCCCAGGCTGCTGGGTTTACAGCCTAGAAACAAGATAAGCTAAGTTCAGGTCAAAAAATAACACTTTTCATAAAGTTGCAAGAAGAGTACTAGGATTTTGTGCCAAGAACACTGAGAAACTGGCGAGAAGATAAAAGCCTGCACAAAAGTCTACCTGTCGGAGCTCATGTGGCATTTTCTGACCTTATCTACTGATCCCTGCGCGCCTATCAGCACTAACGGACGCTTTTTTGCCAGATTTTCCGCCTGGAAACTACACTCAGCTGGATCTGTAACTGAAGTATTTTAAGTCATTAGAAAAATCAAGGCTTATGGCTCCAAGCTCTCCGGATCTGACTGCTAAGCACCCAGCCAGGGTCGGTGGGTCCCAGTACGTGCGTTCTGGGGCCCTCCGCTCCTGAGATTCGGGGTGCCAGTCTCCGAATGAACTAGGGAAGTTGCCACCGCTTTGGCTGCACGTTTCAGATGCAAGCGGGAGGTTCAGCTCGGAGGTCCCTCACCCCTGCCCACTCCAAAGGGGAACGCCAGCAAGGAACGGGGTGCTCTCCTGGGAGGACGGGCCTCCGCGGCCCCGCGGTTTCCCCGGACTCCTTATCACCGCCCCACCCTCACCGGGAGCTCCCCACTTCGTCTGGCGCGCCGGCCGGCCAGGGAAAGGCGGCCGCTGGGCTCGGGGCGGCCCCGCAGCGATGAGGCGGGGAGACCAGCGAGGCGCGGAAAGGAGCCCTAAAATTTTCCTTCGAAAACGCCCCGTTTTTGTAAAACACCCTCAACCTACTCGCTACCCGACCCTTCCCGCGCTAGGAGGGAGGGGGGTAGCACCGCTTCCTGCGCGGCCGCGAGGGCCGCACCCGCCCTCAACTCGGGGACAACTTTAACTTCTCTGGGATCGCGCACGACGGGTCGGAGCCCGGAACGCGAATGCGAGGCGGCGTCCGGGCGGGTGGGGACCGCCCCGGGGAGGCAGATGGCCGTAGCCCCTGCCGCCGTCCGCCCCGCGCCGCGGCCGTCCGGCCCCGGAAGGTGCGGGGCCCACCGCGGGGTGGGGGCTGCGGGACGCAAGCAGGATTTGGGGATCCCGGCGCCGAGGCGGCCCCATCAAACCCCACGGGCGGCGGCGAGCCCCGATGGCGCACGGCGTCGCCGCCGGCCCCGCCCCTCCCCCACCGGCCGCCCGCGCCGCTGGCCCCGCACCCGGACCCCGGCGGCCGGGGGACGCGGGGAGGGGGGGCCGAGGACTGAAGTCGATCCCCGGAAGGAGGGGGAGGGAGCGGGGGCGGAGCGAGCAGAGCCCGGGTGTGGGAGGCGGGGGTTCCGGGGGCGCGCTGGCGGGGGCTGGGGCGAGACTGGGTGCCCCGGGGCTGAGGGACCCCAAGGACAAGGGCCCCGGAGGCGGAGGGGACGGGGGCCCGGCGGGCGCGCGCGGAGCCAGGGGGCGGGGCGCGGTCGGGGTCGGAGCCGGAGCGGGGGCGGCGGGGCCGAGCGGCGTCGAGGGGGTCCGCGAGACCCGAGCCCAAAGGGGCGGGGGGACCCCGAGCGGAGACGGGGAAAGGGCGGCGGCGGCAGGGGCGGGCCGCGTCCTAGGGCCAAGGGCCAGGAGGCGGCAGCAGGCGGCGCGGGGGGCGGGGGCGCAGCCAGGTCCCGGGGCGACGCGGGCGGGAGAGGGGCGTCCACGGAGCGGGTGGGCGCGGCGGCCGGGGAAGGGGCGCGGGCGTCCGGCAGAGCCGACCGGGGCCGGCCCGGAGAACGCCGCGGCGCGGCGGGGGGAGGGGGCGGCGGCCCGGGGGGACGCGGGGGGCGAGGCGCGGAGGCCGGGCCGACCGGGCGCTGCTCGGACTCACCTCCGGGTGGAAAGCGGCGGCACAGGAGTCGGAGTCCATGTTCCGGGGGGGGCCGTCGGCTGTGGGAGTTGAGGGGCCGGGCTGCAGGTCCCTCTGGACCGGGGGCTCTGGCGGCCGCGCGGGGCGAGGGCGGACCCGGGAGGGGTCGCCTCGGCTTGAGGTGACGAGGGACTCGGTTTGTCGCGTCTGGCGCTCGGTGCTCCGGAACTGGCGGCACCACAGCGCAGCAGAGTGAGCGATGCAGCTCCCGCGGCCGGCGCGGCGAACAGGCGGGAGAAGCTCTGCGGGAGGCGGCGGCGACGGCAGCGGGCGGGAACCCGACCGGCTCCCCGACCTGACGCCCAGTTCGGCTCGTGTCTCGGGAGGGAGGGCGGGAGCACCGTGAGCGCTGTCGGGAAATGTAGTCCAGGGCGCCCGGCGGTGCGGGGCGTGGCGCGGGCAGTTCTGGGAGTTGTAGTCCACCACCCGCCTCCACAGTGCACAGAAACAGCCACAGGACTCCAAGCCCCGTGGGGCTGTACGGCAGCCGCGGGGGCGGGGCGGGGGCGGGTCTCGTGGACTCCAGACCGCCGGAACGGGGGAGGTCCGGGGGCTCGCGTCAGCTCGCCCGTGGGGGAGGGGTGGCGCCTCCGCTTTGGCGCGCGTGGGGGCGGTGGGGAGCGGGGCGGAGTCTCGGGGGGCGGCGGCAGCCGCGGCCCCTTTTCTGCTGCACGGCTTGGGGTGCGCCCTTTGTGGTGCCGGGGTCCCCGCAGCGCGGCGCGGCCAAGAATGGGGTCGGGTCGCTGACGTTCCCGAGGGCGGAGCGCACTAGTTCGCAGCCGCGGGTTCTCTACCAAGTCCGTGAGGAGGCGGGCGGGTCCCCCGCTGGACCGAGGTGGACGCCGCGAAGGCCTGGAGGGCTCCTGCCTCGGCGCGTGTGTGTGCGTGTGCGTGCGTGTGCGTCACTGGCGCAGGACCTCGGGCCCTCGCACTGACCTGCAGCCCGGCTCTTTGTGTTTTTTTGAGCCAGGGTCTCGCTAACTCACTAGATAGCCTGGGCTGGGCTCACCCTTGTACCCCTCCTGCCTCAGCCTCCTGGTTTCGGGATTACAGGTGTGCCCCACTACGTCGGCGCCTTAAAGCCACCTGCACATGCTCGCCCGTGTTCCCCCTCGCGACCCGGACCGCCCGGGGGTTCTGCTGCGCGTCCCGGAGTCCGCGGACTGGGTAGGTGGAGTGGGCGGTGTTGGGGGACCGGAACGCGGGGTGCTTTACAATTTTGGAGGCTGAAGATTGCTTCTTAGTCACTGCTGTGATGGAGTGGCCTAAAAGAGGCCTGACGTTAACAGTGCAATCCTGTGGCAGGAAAAATGTCTATAAAATCCCAGATAGTTTCTCTGTCTCACAAAGCAAAACAAAATAAAACAAAGCCTTTTATTGAGTAACATCATATTTGGTAGCTTCAGCGACAAAGCAACTTAAAAGGGAGCCACCAAAGATTGAATTTTCAGATCTGAAATTGGATGCTTGGGCATCCTGGAAGCCTTGGGATTGGGAGGAAGTTCGGGCAAGGCCACTGCTAGTTTAGTGTTTAAGATAATTCAGATGGAAAATGTGGTGCTTAGGAAACTGGATTTATCTTGGAAATACTTCTCATGGCAGGCATGGAGGTTGCTGCACGCCTGTGGTCCCAGCACTCAGGGAGGCCGAGGCGGGAGGATCACAACCTGGGCACTTTCTTGACTTAGTATGGAGTGCCTGTGTCAAAATGTAAAAAGTGGGGCAGGGGCTGGAGATGTGGCTCAGAACCATAACATTTATAGTAAAGTCCTTGTCTCAATAAATAGTTATTTAGCCGGGCGTGGTGGCACACGCTTTTAATCCCAGCACTCGGGAGGCTGAGGTAGGAGGAGCGTTGTGAGTTCGAGGCTGGCTTGGGCTACAACTCGAGCACAAGGCCGGCCTGAGCTACATAGTGCGACCCTGCCTCAAAAAACCAGGGCCGGGAGTTTGGCTCAGAGGCTTAAGCGCCTGCCCTGGCAGGCGCGAGGTTGTGAGTTCAATCCCCAGTGTCACAAAAAAAATAAAAATAAGAAAATAAAGCTACTGAGAATGCCATGGTTTCCCAGGAAGTAACTTGAGAATGTAGTTATTTTCATTGAGTTACCAAATATAACTCCACCTCCCTAAATCACAAGGCTATGCCGTGTTCATTTGGGTGAATGTTCAGAAAATGCTTTCTGCTCCTTTCAAACCCTGAGCTCAGCAGGGCATACTGGCGCACGCCTTTAATCCCAGCACTCGGGAGGCTGAGGTAGGAGGACAGTTGTGAGTTCGAGGCCAGCTTGGGCTACAACTCGAGCACAAGGCTGGCCTGAACTACATAGTGCGACCCCGCCTTAAAGAAACCGAGGACTAGGAGTTTGGCTCAGCAGCTTAAGCGCCTGCCTGGTAGACGCGAGGTTGTGAGTTTGATCCCCAGTGTCTCTCACACACACACACAAAAAAAACAGAGCTTGAGTTTAGTTGTGGGTTGTCCAGACACCGTTCCAGAACAATTTCTAGTGTTTCTACTAAATGTTTGGGTTGGGGATATAGATCAATGATAGGGTACTTGTTTGCATGCACTAGGCCCTGGGTTCTTACCCAGCACTACCAAAAAAGAAAAAAGATTTAAAATGGCATGTTCAGCCAAGTGTGATGCCAAGTTCAAGACCAGCCTGAGCTACAAAGTGAGCTCAAGGCCAGCCTGAACTGCACAGCAAGACCCTGTCTCAAAAAGACAAAATAAAGAGCCAGGCGTGGTGGCGTACACCTTTAATCCCAGCACTCGGGAGGCTGAGGTAGGCAGAGCGGTGTGAGTTTGAGGCTGCCTTGGGCTACAACGTGAGTACAAGGCCGGCCTGAGCTACATAGTGCCACCCTGCCTCAAAAAAATTAGGGCTGGGAGTTTGGCTCAGTGGCTTAAGTGCCTGTTTAGCAGGTGTGAGGTTGTGAGTTCGATCCCTGGTGCCGAAAAAAAAAAGACAAAATAAAAATGGTATTTTCTTTATTTCATTATTATTGTTATTATTATTATTATTATTTTGGTACCGGGGATCGAACTAGCTCTTTATTATTATTATGTTTTTTGAAACAAGGTCTTGCTATCTACTCCATTCTGGTCTTGAATTCACATTCTCCTGTCTGAGACTCTGTAGTGCTGATACTATTGGTGTGCACCACCATGCTTGGCTAAAAGGGCATTTAATTATGAATCCTTCCTGTCTTCCATGATTACTTTGCTCACTTCTGTTTACAGAGGATGAGGAGAAAGTGAAAATTCTTCAAAATTTACCATTTTTTTGTGAGCCCAAACTGGTCTCAAACTTGAAACAATCCTCCTGCCTCCCAAGTGCTGGGATTACAGGTATGCACCACCATGCACCGCTCAAAATTACACTGTTTTTACCTTTTAGAACCTTGAATACTGAATGAATGTATGTGTGCAAATAATTGAAGTCAATAATTTCTTGACTGTATGTTATCAGCTTTTCACCTGGAGAATATAACCAGCCATACACAGAGAAATTAATTTCTTAAGTTCTGCTTTACTCTGCTAGGATATAAAAAATAGCAAATATGGATTAAATGTTTTTACATATGTAACTCATTTACATATGTAAATATTCTTTTTTTTTTTTTTTTTTTTTTTTT
>RJWM01005847.1:0-16907 GCA_004363535.1 Dasyprocta punctata | reverse complement strand
AGCTCAGCTTGGGCAGCATAGCAACTTAGTGAGAATCTATCTCAAAATAAAGAGTATTTAAGGGCCGGGAGTTTGGCTCAGTGCCTTAAGCGCCTGCCCTGGCAGGCGCGAGGTTGTGAGTTCAATCCCCGGTGCCACAAAAAAAAAAAAAAAAGTATTTAAAAAAAAAGTTTGGGGTGTAGCTCAGTGGAAAGGTTCTGGGTTCAACCTCCATTGCTACCACACACACAAAAAAAGTTGTATGCGATCACTGTGTACTACAAACATATACTAATAATCCCAGTGCTTAGGAGGCTGAGGCAGGAGGATCTCGAGTTCAAGGTCAGCCTGAGCTGCATAGCAAAACCATGTCTCAAAAAAAGACAATTAATTAATTGCGTCGATTGGCCTAGAGTCGGCAGCCCTCCTGCCCCAGCCTCTGGAGTAGTAGTAGCTGGTACACATACGAGTGCTACAGTGACCTTTTACTGTTTTTCGTAGATGGTCGTAAGCCAACTCCAGTTTGACCACTTCCAGTGTACCTGTTACACTGGGGGCACACCCATCTGCTGCAGGGATAAATGACCTCAAGGAGAAACAGGAAGTCCGAGAGGCTTCCCCTCCAGTTCTGTCTGGTTGTTTAAATACATATCTTGTGTAAAATGGGGGAGATAAGGAACATACAAAGTTTTAGAAATATAGGAAGGAGCCCAGCATGGTGGTACATGCCTGTAATCTCAGCACTAGGGGAGGCTTAGGCAGGAGGGTTGCAAATTGAAACCCAAACTGGGCAACTAGCATTTTAACAAGACCCTGTCTTAAAAAATAAAAAAGGACTGGGGATCTAGCTCAGAGCAATGGCCTTAGAGTCTACCTCAGTTGGGTGGGGAGCGGGAGGAGGGGGTCAGTCACCTCTTGCCTTGTCTGCTTAAAGTCAGAATTCAAATCCCTAATTAAAATGGCAGGTACAGTACTTTTTTTCTTGTTTGTTTTTTATTTTGTTTTGTTGAGGCAGGGTCTTGGTAAATTGCTTGCTAAATTGCCTCCTGAGCCGGGCGTGGTGGCACACGCCTTTAATCCCAGCACTCGGGAGGCTGAGGTAGGTGGAGCGTTGTGAGTTCGAGGCCGGCTTGGGCTACAACTCGAGCACAAGGCCGGCCTGAGCTACATAGTGCGACCCTGCCTCAAAAAAAACCAGGGCCGGGAGTTTGGCTCAGTGCCTTAAGCGCCTGCTCTGGCAGGCGCAAGGTTGTGAGTTCAATCCCCGGTGCCGCAAAATAAATAAATAAATAAATAAATAAATAAATAAATAAATTGCCTCCTGAGTGCTGGGATTATAGGCGTGTGCACCACGGCCAGCTTGGTACTATTTGTTAAATCACATTATTCAATCATATTATCATAAAAAGTTACTTAGGGAAGTTTGCTTTAGAAGAGGTGAACTTTTAGAATTTTCATACTGGAATTTAATCGATAAACACAAACTTTGTCCCACAAACTACTGTTTGGTAGCGTTTTATTTTTTGTTTTTTTTCTTGGTACTGGGGATCGAACTCACAACCTTGCACCTGCCAGGCAGGTGCTTAAGCCACTGAGCCAAACTCACAGCCCTTGGGCAAGGTTTTTTTTGTTTTGTTTTGTTTTGTTTTTTTGCAGCACTGGAGATGGAACTCATAACTTTGCACCTGCCAGACAGATGCTTAAGCCATTGAGCTAAACTCTTGGCCTTGGTTTTTTGAGGCAGGGTCGCACTATGTAGCTCAGGCCGGCCTTGCGCTCGCGTTGTAGCCCAAGCCAGCCTTGAACTCACAACGCTCCACCTACCTCAGCCTCTCAAGTGCTGGGATTAAAGGCTGGGCAGGGTTTTTTAAATTTTGGCTTGGTGTTTGCTTTTTTGAGACCTATATAGCTCAGGCTGGCTTTGAACTTGCTTATGTAGCCTGAACTGACCTCGAACTCAGGGGCAGTCCTCTTTTTTTTTTTTTTTTGGTACCAAGAATTGAACTCAAGACCTCACGCTTGCCAGGCAGGTACCCTGCCACTGAGCTAAATCCCCAGCCCTAGCACGATCCTCTTTTTTCAGCCTCCCGAGTGCTGGAATGTGTGCCATCATGCTCAGCTCATTTGACAGTTTTTTTTGTTTTTTGTTTTCGGAACAGGGATTGAACTCACAACCTCACACTTGTCAGGCAAGCGTTTACGGCTGCTGAGCTAAATCCCCAGCCCCCATCATTTGGCAGTACTTTTTGATTTCTTGTGTTTTGTTTTTGTTTTTTTTTTTGGACTAGGGATTGAACTCACAACCTTTCGCTTGCCAGGCAGGCATTATGCCACTGAGCTAAATCCTTGGCCCTCATTTGGCAGTTTTAACATCTTCCTCACCAAACAACGGTTTCTACCACACTGAGGTGCTGGATGCCCTAGGAGTTTATTTATTTATTTATTTTTTATTTTTATTTTTTTTGCCACACCAGGGATTGAACTCACAACCTCGCACCTGCCAAACTGGCGCTTAAATCACTGAGCCAAACTCCCAGCCCTGGTTTTTTGAGGCAGGGTCGCACTGTGTAGCTCAGGCCGGCCTTGGGATCGCATTATAGCCCAGGCCAGCCTCGAACTCACAACGCTCCTCCTACCTCAGCCTCCTGAGTACTGGGATTAAAGGCGTGCGCCACCACGCCCGGCTATCCCAGGAGTTTAAATCACCTTAGTTAATGTGGTTCGGGTGTAGTTTTCTCTAATTCATGCAGTTGGCCTGGAATACATTTCTCACACTGCCATGTTGAACTCATGAGGCTGATGAGGACACAGAGGAAACAGACACCTTGCCTGGGGTGAGGAGGCATTCGGAATGCCAAAGGCAGCCAACAGGTCTAATTCTGGGCATTTCTGTGCTCGCCACATTCCTCACCTGCTTTCAAACACACGCCCCCGGGAGATCTGGTTATCAGTAGCACGCTGCGCAGAGGATGGAGCCCAGGGGTGGGGCCGGCTCACCGTGGCCAGCGCTGTACCACCGGGTCATGTCCCCGGCCCTGAATCCTCACTGGCATTGTGACCCTTTTTGTCTTCTTTTTCTTTCTTTCTGTTTTGTTTACCAATACCTGAGATCCAGCCCAGCGGTGTTTTAACACTGACCTATATACCTGCCCCCTTTTGAATTTTTTTTTCCCTTTTAATTTTTTTTTTGAGACATCATCTCAGTAAATTATCTAGCCTCAAACATGTGATCTCCCTGCCTCAGTCATGAGAGTAGCTGAGATTACAAAACAAGCCACTGCACTCAATCTATTCTTTCTTCAGTACGTAGGGTATGACTATGGAGAAATGTTTGGTACAGAGAGAAAACTCGGGCAGGCAAAAACAGAAGCTAATTACCTAGCCAGATGCAGTGGCACAGGTCTTTAATCCCAGTGCCAAGGGAGGCTGAGGCAGGAGGAACACAAATTCTAGACCTGCTTGGCAATTTATGGAAACTTTGTCTCAAAAAAAAAAGGAGTCCTGACTGAGCATGATGGTGCTATTCCTTTTTTTTTTTTTTTTTTTTTTTTTTTTTTTTTTTTTTTGCAGCACCAGGGATTGAACTCACAACCTCATGCCTGTCAGACAGGCGCTTAAGTCACTGAGCCAAACTCCCAGCCCTGGTTTTTTGAGGCAGGGTGGCACTGTGTAGCTCAGGCCAGCCTTGGCACTCAAGTTGTAGCCCAAGCCAGCCTCGAACTCACAACACTCCTCCTAGATGGTGCTATTCCTTAATCCCAGCGCTCAGGGTTAAAGCACGAGGACTGTCACAAATTCAAGGCCATTTTGAACACACAAAGGCGGCCTGTCTCAACAACAACGATAATAAATTTTAAAAAATAAGGGCCAGGGATATAACTCAGCAGCGAAGTGACTGCCTGGCAAGCACAAAGTAGTGAGTTCGATCCCCAGTACCAAAAAAATTAAATAAAAATAAGAAATAGATTTTTTTAAGAAGGGCTGGGAATATAGCTTAGTGGTACACAGTCTTTGGGTTCAATGCCCATTATCAGAGAAACAAAGAAACAAACAAAAACAAAAAAGACCACACACCTTGAGAAGATGTTAATTTCACAACTTTTTTTTTTTAGGCATATGATCACAGGACAAATGAAGATCTTTCCTTTTCTTTTCTTTTCTTTTTTTTTTTTTTTTTTTTTTTTTTTTTGTACCAGGGATCAAACTCACAACCTCATGCCTGCCAGGCAGGCACTAATGCTACTGGGCTAAATCCCCTGCCCGATCTTCCCTTTTCACTAAATAATTCCATCTTTATTCTTATCGGCATTATCGTTATTCTTAAAGGCTGCATAATCAGGTTGACAAAATGTTCAGATAACTCCCTGATGTCGGGAATGCAAAAACAAAATCCATGGTCCCTGGACACTGAGGCAAGAGGGTCACTTGAGCTCAGGAACTGGAGACCAGCCTGGGCAGAAGAGAGCTTTGTCTGAAAAGAAAACAAAAAACAAACAAACAAACAAAAAACACGAAGAAATAAACCCCCTATACTTGCTTCGCAGCTATAGAACCATTAGTCACTGACTCCCGGGACCTGCGCAAGGTGGGGTGGAGGAGTGATCGAGGGGCTGCGGCGCTCTTCCCTGCGAAAGTCCCACTTCCGGGCTGCTGGGACTGTGTCGCCAAGCCCGCGCGCCTTCGCTATTGGCCCGGCTGCCGGGCAGGAATGCGGTGCGGGTCGTCGCCGTGTGAGCGGTCCTTCTATGGGCAACAGGCCGCAACGGGGTACCTGCACGTGTTCCCGCTTAGGCCCCGCTCCCCGAGCTGCCCCTGAAATGGGGACCAGATGCATTCGCTGGGCAAAAGGACACCAGATCTCCAGCTCTCTTTTCAGAGAAGGAATAAAAACAAAATGTCTCCTCCAAGGCTGCGGCCGATCTAGCTGGAACCCAGGAATGACAAGGGACTGCAGGGGTCTGGCTGGCCCCGAGCACACGTGGGCAGCTCCTGCGTTCACAAAGGCCCACGGGTGGGCTGGGGTGGATGGGAGGCGCTGGCAGGAAGCAAGAATCGGGGTCCCCCCTGCAACTGCGAGAAGCCCACCCTAAACCAGACACTTGGTTTCCAAAAAGGAAACCTTTTTTTTTTCTCTCCCTGCAGCTAGGTTGAGAGGGGCACTGTAACTATAGGAACTCAAACGGGCGAGTTTCCCTTCCCCACCATCACCCAGCAGCCTTCCAGAGGACCGTGACTTTGTCTCCGGGTGGTTCTGACCTTGAGCTGTCCTCGTGCCGCCAGGGCCGCCCCTCAGCCGTCCTGGCCTGGGCAGGGAGGCTCGGGAGGTGGAAGGGGACTGCCTGGGAAAGGAGCTGCCTGACGTTCAGGACGGTGTTGCTGAGTTTGAAACTCGGGCAGAGGCACCGGGGAAGCGCATTCCTGGAACCTGGCCCCGGGTCGCTTACAAATGCGCCAGGAAAAAAAAGTCACCGAAAGCCTGGAGACCTGGTACTTCGGTCCTGAATCGTACAAATCCTGTGTTTTGAAACCTGCACCTCTAGGGGTTAACTTGAAACCCGAGGAACTCCCATAAAGAGACAGATGAGGCTCCGCGCCGCCCCGGGGCCAGAGGGTCGCGCGCTCAGGCGGGTCTCGGGTAGGTCCCGGAGGCACCGATCCTGGAGCTCACACTTGTTACCCGCCATCCCCCGCTCGGCGTCGGCGACAGGCGGCCAGAAGCCCCACGAGGGCGGAGATGGGGCTGGCACGGGAGACTGTGACTCAGCCCGAGGTCCTGGGGCCGCCTCCGCCGCGAAAGGGAAGCGAGCGCGCGCACCGCGCTCCGGGTGCGGCGCGGGGCGCGCTTGGGGCCGAGGGGGTGGGTGCCGGGTGGGCGTGACCGGAAACGCTCCGCCCCCGGAGGCCGCGGCGCCCGCCCGGCGGTACTTAAGGCGGCCGTGCCCGCGCGCCGCGTCCCCCCGCAGGCCCCGGCCGCGGTGTCCTCGCTCTCGCGGTGAAGGCGCTATGGAGCGGCCGGCCCCCCTGGCGGTGCTGCCCTTCTCGGACCCCGCGCACGCCCTGAGCCTGCTGCGCGGCCTGAGCCAGCTCCGCGCCGAGCGCAAGTTCCTGGACGTGACGCTGGAGGCGGCGGGCGGGCGCGACTTCCCAGCGCACCGCGCCGTGCTGGCCGCCGCCAGCCCCTACTTCCGCGCCATGTTCGCCGGGCAGCTGCGCGAGAGCCGCGCGGAGCGGGTGCGCCTGCACGGGGTGCCGCCCGACATGCTGCAGCTGCTGCTGGACTTCAGCTACACTGGCCGCGTGGCCGTGAGCGGCGACAACGCCGAGCCGCTGCTGCGCGCCGCCGACCTGCTGCAGTTCCCCGCCGTGAAGGAGGCGTGCGGCGCCTTCCTGCAGCAGCAGCTCGACCTGGCCAACTGCCTGGATATGCAGGACTTCGCCGAGGCCTTCAGCTGCGCGGGGCTGGCGAGCGCGGCGCAGCGCTTCATCCTGCGCCACGTGGGCGAGCTGGGCGCCGAGCAGCTGGAGCGGCTGCCGCTCGGCCGCCTCCTGCGCTACCTGCGCGACGACGGGCTGTGCGTGCCCAAGGAGGAGGCCGCCTACCAGCTGGCGCTGCGCTGGGTGCGCGCCGACCCGCCGCGCCGCGCCGCGCACTGGCCGCAGCTGCTGGAGGCCGTGCGCCTGCCCTTCGTGCGTCGCTTCTACCTGCTGGCGCACGTCGAGGCCGAGCCGCTGGTGGCCCGCTGTCCGCCCTGCCTGCGGCTGCTGCGCGAGGCACGCGACTTCCAGGCGGCGCGCTACGACCGCCACGACCGCGGGCCGTGTCCCCGCATGCGCCCCCGCCCCTCCACCGGCCTCGCCGAGATCCTCGTGCTGGTGGGCGGCTGCGACCAGGACTGCGACGAGCTGGTCACTGTCGACTGCTACAACCCGCAGACGGGCCAGTGGCGCTACCTGGCTGAGTTCCCGGACCACCTGGGCGGGGGTTACAGCATCGTGGCGCTGGGCAACGACATCTACGTGACAGGTGAGTGCACCCAACTGAGGCTATCCCGGGGAGCCCTCCGCCTTCCCAGGAGAGGAAACCCGCAGAACTGGAAGCAGGGCCGACCCAGTACGAGCCAGGGTCCCCGGGGGCCCCTAGCCTGGAAGAAGGGGCCCTTGTGTGAACAGACAGCTGCTTGTGGCTCCCCGTGCCCTGGCTGGGCCAACTCCCGGCCGGAGAAGCGCCCCCCCCCCGCCCCGTTCTCTTGAAAGAGACGGGACATTCATATTCACGCGCACAATGAGTGCTTTCTTTCGCTCCCTGCGGATTGCAGGGACGGGCCTGAGGCTGACGCCTGGTGAGGCGGCGTCCAGGCATCCCGGCCCCCCCGCCCAGCCTGAGCATTTTCCCCTTCCTGCTGAGCCACCGGGGCCCTCCTGACTCAGACGGGCTTTGTCACACACCACACGGTTCCTTGGGGCTGGCACCTAGCTTGTCTGCCCCCGTCACATGGCGCTGAGGCTGGGCTCGCCCACGACTGTAAACACGGTCACGTGTGCAGAGGTTTCTTCCAGTTCCCCGGGCCAAGCCTCAAAACACTGCCTAGTCATGGTGGGCGGGTCCCGCCCGCCTGGGTCCTGGGCTTCTCCCACATTTTTTACCGAGAGTGAATCCTGCCCAGACAGGAGAGAGGCCACCTCCCGTGGGGCGAGCAGGGGCGGTCTCTGGACTGCTATATAAGGGAAGAACAGCCGCCGAGGGCCGCTGTGTTATCAGCAGGGGAGGCTCTGGCAGGGTTATCGGGGTGGCCGGGCCGGCCTGGGACGCTCAGGAGACCTAGGACAGCGTCGGGGCAGCTCCGCCGCCGACAAGGGGCACGCATCCCAGGGACGTCCTCGACTCACCGGCCCCTGCTTCCTTGGCTGGCAGCCCCTTGTCAATCCCTCTGCTGGAATCTGTCGGTCTGTCCCTGGTGACACACTGAAGTGGGGCCTGTGTTTAGGGGCCGTGCCCTCCACCCCCACCACCCACCCCACCCCACCCCACCCATCCCCTCAGAGTCTGGCCGGCCTGGCGTCATTGGTTCACTGGGGCAGAGGACTCCCTCCCAGAACTGTTCGGACCTGCCTGGCTTCTGTACACCCTCCCGCAGATGTCACAGCTGCGCAGCTAATCCTTCGGGGTTAGGCAGGTGGCTCTCACACATTCCACTCGGCCGCCGGTGGGGAATTTCATGGGGCGGCTTCAGCTGCCTTGGCAGCTCCGTGTGGAAGGAAGGAGGCCCGGACTCTGTGGGTGTTAGGGGACCTTTGTCTTCCACCTCCAAAAGCTCAGGGCTGTGAGGCAGACAGAATGTCTCTGCTCTGCCCTGTGGCGCCAGCATTGGAGGCCAAGGGATGCAGCCCGGGGATTCCTGGAGTCCAGTCTCTGCGGTGGGTCCTTAATGGACCGGTTTAATTTAGGACGACAGCCGGTTATGGTGGTGCATACCTCTAATCCCAGTACTCTGGGAGGCTGAGAGAGGAGGGTAGAAAATTAGAGCCTAGCTGGGCAACCTGGTTACTTAGCAAGACTCTGTCTTATGCCTGTAATCCCAGCTCTCAGGAGGCTGAGGCAGGAGGATTGCTGTGAGGTCAAGGCCAGCCTGGACTACACAGTGAGACCCTGTCTTAAAATAACAAATTTGCTGGGCATGGTGGCACACGCCTTTAATCCCAGCACCCGGGAGGCTGAGGTTGGCAGAGCATTGTGAGTTCTAGGCCCACTTGGGCTACAATGCAAGCTCAAGGCTGGCCTGAGCTACACAGGGCGACCCTGCCTCAAAAAACCAGGGCTGGGAGTTTGGCTCAGCAGCTTAGGCGCCTGTCAGGCAGGCACAAGGTTGAGTTCAGTCCCCGGTGCCACAAAAAAAAAAAAAAAAAGATAACAAATTTTAAAATTGAAAGTCCTCTTACTGGCATAAACATATAGACAGAATAGCGTTCCACAGATCAGTACAGCTTACGAGTTTTTTAATTTTTATTTTTTTAGTTTATGAGTTTTAAACGTGCCCCTGTAACCTGCTCTGAATCAAGACTAGAGCCCTGAAGTGCCCTGATGGGGTGACTGTGTCCCCACTCTGCTGAGAGCGGGTACCCTCATCCTGCACCCCACAGCCTTGGTCCCAGGGAACGAGGAACCCTAGCGTTTGGTGAACAAGCCCCAGGCTCTGTGGCTGCAAAGTCCTCAAGGCCAGACAACCTGGCCCAGTTATTTAGACCTGGCCCCCTCCCACCCTCCCCCACGTGGGTGGCCGTCCTCCTGCAGGCCAGTGGCCACTGTGTGCCCTCGCATCTTCTGGGGCTTCTGGCCTGGGTTTGGGGAGGGGAGGTTTCAGGTGAGGCCCAGGGAGGTTCATTGCTCTTGGGGGAGTGGCCCTGGCAGAAGCTCAGGGTGGCCCCGCTGGTGACTCACCAAGGGTTGACCACTGCTCCTGCGTGTCCCGGCAGGCGGGTCTGACGGCTCCCGGCTCTACGACTGCGTGTGGAGGTACAACTCCAGTGTGAACGAGTGGACAGAGGTGGCGCCCATGCTGAAGGCGCGGGAGTACCACAGCTCCTCTGTGCTGGACGGGCTGCTGTACGTGGTGGCCGCTGACAGCACAGAGCGCTATGACCACACGGCTGACTCCTGGGAGGCGCTGCGGCCCATGACCTACCCCATGGACAACTGCTCCACAACTGCATGCCGCGGGCGCCTCTACGCCATCGGGTCCCTGCCCGGCAAGGAGACCATGGTGATGCAGTGCTACGACCCGGACACCAACCTGTGGTCGCTGGTGGACTGCGGCCAGCTCCCGCCCTGGTCCTTTGCGCCCAAGACAGTGACTCTAAACGGACTCATGTACTTCGTCAGGTGAGTCCCCCAGGCCTGCCTAACGCACTGTGTCTTGGGGATTTTGAGTTTTTCGGTCTGCATTTTGAAGCACAATCTCACTATGTAGCCCAGGCTAGCTTCAAATGCATATCGATCCTCCTGCCTCAGCCTCTCAAGTGCTGGGATGACAGGTGTGCGCCACCACACCCAGCATGACATCATCATTCTCCCCGTTTTACAGAGAAGGAAACTGAGGCCAAGATAGGCTCAGAGGCTGGGCCTAGGGTACTGATTTATCCCTTAGACCGGTTTCTGGGGGCTTCCAGGGTTTCCCAGTCAAGGGATTCCAAGGGTGTTGGAGGGCGGGCCGAGCAGCCCAGGGCCCACATGGGGTACCGCTGAGCTTCAGGCCTGGCCCATCTGCAGGTCTGGGTGCCCCTGCTGGCCAGCGGCCTGCCTGGAGCAGGAGTGAAGGAGGGGTGTGGATGACAGTCCTTCGGCCCCCTTAGGGCCTAGCTTTGAGCCGGCAGCCCCCAAGTATGTAAGTCCTTCCTGCAGCACCCATGACCTCACCTCTGAGCCACGCTGGCCCTCGCCCACCCCACCCCCCAACTCCTGGGGGTGTCGCTTGCCAGGAGCCCAGGGGCTGCTCTGAGGGAGCCTAGAGCCCCTATTACAAAACTGCCTGGCCCCAGCCCTGCGCCCCTCCCCCACCCCTGGAGGTGTCTTGGAGGAGGAGGAGGAGGAGGAGGCGGAGACAACTATAAATAAATACAACTTCTCAGCTGCCAAGGCCTTTCAGTCCTGAGGTGTCCCAGCTGAGACCCAGCCCTCCCCACCCCCGTCCCAGGGTGCCGTCCCTGCGGGCAGCATGGCCAGTGGGCAGGTGGGGGAGGTGGCTGTAGGAAGGCAGGGGCCCCAGTGGGCCACCCTGTTCCCTCAGGCTGTCCTGAGCCATGGGCTTCCTGTACCACTGCCAGGAAACCAGCTGTGCCCTGGGGCTGCTGTACTGGGCTCCGTCCCTGGCTGGGGTCCCCAAGAGGGACGGTGGTCACCCTGGCCAGCCCCGCAGCCCCTTCCCACTGTGCATCTGGCATTCTGCTGGGCAGGAGGCAGAGATACAGATGACCGTTGTCATCTGAGCTATAAGTTGATGGTTTCCTATTTTGTAATATGTGAGGTGAGGAGAGACTCGAGGAGTAATACTGTGTAACTAACTTACAGGAAGCCATAAACCAAGGGAGGTGGCACATGCTTATAATCCAAGCACTTGGAAGGCTGAAGCAGGAGGATCTCCATGAGTTCAAAGCTTACCTGGGGTTCGTGGCCAAACTTCGTCTGGAAAAAAAATTTTTTTTTTTTGGTTTTTTTTTTTTTTTTTGGTACCAGGGATCAAACTCACAACCTTGCACCTGCCAGTCTGGTGCTTAAGCCACTGAGCTAAATCCCCGGCCCTATTTTTTGAGACAGGGTCTCACTATGCAGTTCAGGCTGGCCTTGAACTTTGTAGCCCAGGCTCGTCTCCAACACACGGTGATTCTCCTGCTTCAGCCTCTGGAGTGCTGGGATTAAAGGTGCACACCACCAAGCCCAGCTAACAAACAATTTTTTTTAAAAGTTGTATGGATTTTTTTTTCCCCCTGTACTGGAGATTGAACCCAGGCCCTCACACTTGCTGGGCATTGAGCTGTGTGCCTACCCCTGCTTGTATTTTTTATTTTGTGACAGGGGTCTCCCTGAGTCACCCGTCATGGGCTCTAACTTGCAATCATCCTGCCTCAGCTGAGTAGCTGGACTATAAGCGTGTGCTGCTGCCTTGCTCCACTGCCCATGAAGATGTATTGGGACACCCGGCCCCTTCAGTTAGAGGCCATCTGCTGATTTCTTGTGACAGTGATAGTGTTGAGTGCTTGCTACAACACCATCTGGTCCCCAAAGCCTGGAGTATGTGCCGTCTGTCCTTTTGCTGACCCCTGGCCTTCAGTACTGTAGTCATTAGGGCTGCTACTGCTTTTCTTCTGGCCCTCCTGGCTGCTTTTTTCTTTTTTTTGGTACCAGGGATCGAACTCACAACCACATGCTTGCCAGGCAGGCACTTATGCCACTGAGCTAAATCCCCAGCCCTGTTTTTTGAGACAGGCTCTCACTATGCAGTTCAGGCTGGCTTTGAACTCACTTTGTAGCCGAGGCTGGTCTCGAATTCACAACAGTCCTCCTGTCTCAGCCTCCCCGCAAGTGCTGGGATTACAGGCATGTGGCTTCATTTTTATTATGTTCATGTTTTATTTTATTTGTTTATTTATCTTTTTGGTACTAGGGATCAGACTCACAACCTCACGCTTGCCAGGTAGGCGCTTGTGCCGCTGAGCTAAACCCCCAGCCCTGTGTTTATGTTTTTTGTTTGTTTGTTTTTTGAGACAGGGTCTCACTACATAGTTTAGGCTGGCCTTGCAGCAATCCTCCTGCCTCTGCATCCCAGATGCTGAAATTATAGGTGTGAGCCACTGTGCCCAGCCCTCTTATTTGGAAACACGGTGTGTTGGTTACTTTTCTCTCGTTGCTGAGACAAAATACGCAACACCCAAAATTAAGGAAGGAAAGGATTTTTTAGCTCACAGTCTGTGGAGGTTTCAGTCCATACTTAGCTATCTCCAAGGCAGGTTGGCATGGCAGAGGGCAACAGTTCATGTCAGTGGAAGACAGCAGAAGCAACAAACAAAAAGGGAGGAGAGCGTGCAAAGACTCTCTGTCCCTCATACTGTATGTGGGCTACCCACCTTGGGGTGGATGGAGCACTCACACTCATGATTCCAGCATTGGACCATGAATCACAAATTCTAGAAGCCTGCCGCTGTGACTGCAGACTCACATCATAACATTCTGCCCCTAGCCCCACAAAGACGCATGCACATCGCTTCATAAAGCAAAGACATTTTAGTGCATCTCTTAAGAGTTGCCAAAATCCTGAGTTTCAGCATTGCTGAAAAATCCAAGTCCCAAGTCTCCTCCAAGATCTAAGGCAAACTCTTAGCTGCAAGCCCCCATACAAATGAAAAGAAAGTTAAACACTTCCAACACCCAATGGCACAAGATAAACATTACCATTCCAAAGAGTAGAAATGGGAATACAAAGGAATGGGAGCAAAGCTGGTCCAAAATCCAGCAGGGCGAACATCAAGTCCTGCAGTTCCGTGTGCAGCATGTGTGGCAAATCTGTGGCAAATGGTGAGCTCCAAAGGGTTGGGTGGTTCCACCCCACGGCACTTCCGGTGGCTGTAGTTCCCACAGCTTCTCTCTTAGGCCTGCGCTGCTCCCTCCTTGCAGGTTCCTCAGACGATCCGTGTTCCTGGGGTCTCCACTGCACCTGTGGTGTCACACCCAGAGCTTCACACTGCCCTCAGGAATACATTGCTGGGTTCCCAGCCCTTCTGAAATCGTGGTAGAAGCATTTTGGTGGCGGGGAGGTTGGGGATTTCTTTGGGTTTTTTTTTGTTTTTTTGTGGTATAGGGGATCAATCTCACAGCCTCACATCTGCCAGACAGACACTTAAGCCACTGAGCCAAACTCCTGGCCCTAGTTTTTTTTTTTTTTTTTTTTTTTTTTTTTTTTTTTTTTTTGTTTGTTTGTTTTTGCGGCACCGGGGATTGAACTCACAACCTGGTGCCTGTCAGATAGGTGCTTAAGTCACTGAACCAAACTCCTGGCCCTGGCCCTAGTTCAGGCTGGCCTGTGCTCATGTGTGTCCCAAGCCAGCCTTGAACTCACAATGTTCCTCCTGCCTCAGCCTCCCGAGTGCTGGGATTAAAGGCGTGCACCACCACGCCCGGCTTGTGGAAGCGTTTTAACCTCAGAACTCTTGTGCATTCTTCTTTTCTTTTTTCCCCAGTACCGGGGATTGAACTCACAACCTCGCGCCTGCCAGGCAGGCGCTTAAGCTACTGAGCCAAACTCCCGGCCCTATTTTTCTTCAAGGCAGAGTTGTAATATGTAATTCAGGCCGGCCTTGCACGCACGGTGTAGCCCAAGCCAGCCTCGAACTCACAACACTCCACCTACCTCAGCCTCCAGAGTGCTAGGATTTTTTTTTTTTTTTTTTTTTTTTTTTTTTTTTTTTTTTTTTTTTTTTTTTGCGGCACCGGGGATTGAACTCACAACCTCGTGCCTGTCAGACAGGCGCTTAAGTCACTGAGCCAAACTCCCGGCCCTGGTTTTTTGAGGCAGGGTCTCACTGTGTAGCTCAGGCCAGCCTTGTGCTCGTGTTGTAGCCCAAACCAGCCTTGAACTCACAATGCTCCTCCTACCTCAGCTTCCCGAGTGCTGGGATTAAAGGCATGCGCCACCATGCCCGGCTCAGAGCACTAGGATTAAAAGCATGTGCCACCACGGCCGGCCTTCTTGTGCATTCTGTGTGCACCTAAAAGCAGTGCCATGTGGGTTTCCTGTTTCTTCTCAGCAATCAAGATCTCCTCAGCACTATCTTTGCAGTTCACAGCTTTACTGGGGCTTCCTTTCCTACCAAACTAAAACATGTATTTTTTTTAGGGTACTGGGGATCAAACTCATGACCTTGTGCTTGCCTGGCAGGTGCTTTTGCCACTGAGCTAAACCCCCGGCCCAAAAACTCAGCACTTTAAATCATCCTGATGGGGACTTTGTTCTTGATTTACAACATGAATCTGGCTGAAAGCCCCCAACAGTAGCCATGCCACTGCCTCAACATTTGACTGCCTTGAGATTTCTTCTGTCAGATTAATTAGTCCACCAACCTTAATCTTAGTCTCAGGCAAAGTCTCTGAATAAGAGCCAAAAGAAGACGAACTTTCCGCCAAACCATAACACACATGGTCTGGAGTCCAGCAGCCAGCACAGACCTTTGCAGCATAAAGCTGAACGTGTTCTTTACTGGCCGGATTCCTATCAGCCTTCTGGTCTTTTGAGCTCTGACCAGGATCTCTCATACAGAACAGCCTAAGCTGTTCCAGGGCTCCTGTTTCAGGTGACATCTCTGAACCTTTCCGAACTCTTCCCCCAAGCTATTCCCAAAGGCTCTTGAACCACATGGTCAGGTATAGTCACAGCAACAACTCCACTCCACTGATAACCAGATTGTGTCTTGGCTATTTTTTTCTCGTTCCTGGGACCAAATACCAGACCCCCAAAATTAAAGAGGGAAAGGTTTATTTAGCTCACAGTTTGTGGAGGTTTCAGTCAATAATCTGCTGGCTCTAAGGCAGGGTGGTGTGACAGAAGGGTAGCCATTCATGGCAGCAGAAGACAACAAAAGCAGCAGTCAGTGCACCCCAGGGTGGGTGTAGCACTGACACCCTCATATCCAATCGTTGGCGCATGAGTCACAAGTTCTAGAAGCCTGCCCCCATGACTGCATGAGGCTTTGGGGGGACATCCAGTCACAAACCATAACACAGGGTCTTTCTGAGTCACTAAGTAGCCCAGGCTGGGCTCGAACTTGCCATCCCCCCACCTCCAACGTGTGCCATCACGCCCAGCTAACTACCTTGCAGAGAGCTAAAGACGCAGCGGTAACCAGGATGGGGCTGGGGATTCGCAGTGAAATCGAAGGTGAGGGACAGTGTTTTCTAAGGTCTGGGAGAGGGACAGGCCTGGCCTGGCCTGGTCAGCTACAAAGGCCTTCACAAAGGAGGCTCAGGTCAGCGGGGAGGACGAGAAGGGTGGAGGAGGCTTGGGAGCCTGGGGTGGGGGTGGACATACCTTCAGGATGTAAAGGAAGCCGCAGCAAGAACAGAGCGAACAGGCCCAGCGTGGTGGCATGTGTCTGTAGTCCCTGCATTTGGGAGACTGAGGCAGCAGGATCACCGTGCTGGGAGGGGTGTTCACCAGCAGGGCGATCATTGGTTTTGGGAATAAGACTGGGTTCCGAGCCGGGCGTGGTGGCGCACACCTTTAATCCCAGCACTCGGGAGGCTGAGGTAGGTGGAGCGTTGTGAGTTCGAGGCCAGCTTGGGCTACAACAGGAGTGCAAGGCCGGCCTGAGCTACATAGTGCGACCCTGCCTCAAAAAACTAGGGCTGGGAATTTGACTCAGTGGCTTAAGCGCTTGTCTGGCAGGTGTGAGGCTGTGAGTTCAATCCCCAGTGCCAAAAAAAAAAAAAAAAAAGACTGGGTTCCGGGCACCGTGTCTGCCTAGGGAACTCAGGTCCCTGAGGCTCTGAGACCCTCCCCCACTTGCGCCCTTCTCCCCTGGGGTTGCCCCAGCCTGACTGCCAGCTTCCTCCCCTGCACAGGGACGACTCCGCCGAGGTGGACGTGTACAACCCCACGCAGAACGAATGGGACAAGATCCCATCTATGAATCAGGTGAGACTGCGGGGTCCGCGGTGTGCAGTGTTGGGGGACCGTCATGGCGGGGGTGCCCATGTCACATCCTCTCCGGCTGTCACCCTAACAGAAAGCTGGTGTCCGCCTTGCTTTCCCCTGGAAGCTTGCTGAGAGCCAGGTGTTTTTCCTGAGACAGGCTCTCCCATCTGGTCCAGGCTGTTTTCTAACTCGCAGTGATCCTCCTGTCTCATCCTCCTGAGTACTGGGGTTACAGCTGTGCACCACTGTGCCCTCCTCAGCCACACCCTCTTGCAGTGGCTTTGTTTGAGCTCATAAACAAAGGCCCTGGGGCAGGGTATGCCTGGTGTAGCACTCTCTGGGGAAGCTCCGGGTGGATTCTTCACTGACCTTGGGAGTACATACATTGGGCGCCTGCATGTGCGCAAAACGGGACGCCTAGGCGGCTGCTGCTGCCACCTCACCAGGGTCCCTTTTACTTACCAGGAAGGTCAGTGGCTTTTGTCCAGGCTCTGCATTGAGCCCCAGCTCTGCCTCTGGCGGGCCTAGGAGCCTCAGTTCCCCCTTCAGTGAGATGGAGAGCTCGGTTGTGCCCATGCTGGCGGCCATGTGGAGATTCTGAGCAGCAGCATGGGCAGGGGCTGGGCACTCACTGCTGGGCAGCTGCCCTGGCCACCATGGGGGGCTTCGCCCAGCAGACCCAGGCCCTGTGCGTGGCCGCTGGGAGCCCCGGGTGGGGCAGCAGCCTGTCCCGGCCACAGTGCTTCCTAAGAC
>RJWM01005846.1:0-88693 GCA_004363535.1 Dasyprocta punctata | reverse complement strand
TTTCTGTTGCTCGCAGACTGGATTTTATGCTCTCATTGTAGCGGACCCAAGGTGAGATCTTAATCTCTTTATAAAATATGGCACTTAGGAGCAGACGTCCGGCTATGGTGTGAGAAAAATGAGCATCAAAAAACTGTTGTTAGACTTGAAAAAGGTGCGGGGAGTTCTCCCAGGAGACCAGGAGCAACTTGACTAACGCAAGTTGTTGGCCAGCACCAGGCAGCAGCTCCACCCTGGAAGAGGGCGAGGCCGTGCTCAGCGGCTTCCTCGGTGGCCTTTGTAACCTGAATAAGGAAGAGGGAGGGACTGGCTTCCAGTCCAGCCTTTGAACAGGCCGCCTGAATGAAGGACCAGGACACACCTGATCCGTTCAGTGGCCAGCAGCTTCTTTCAAGCAACAAACAAGCTGGGCATTAACACTGTGTGTGTAAATTTCCATCACAATAGCCACCCCGCTTTTATGGAACTAGGAACAATTCGATAGTTAAGATAAAGGGGGAACCCTTTGAAAGAAGACGCTGGCTGAAATAACATCTCTGTCCGAGGGGCACGTTTTCTCTACACATGATCCTTTCGGCTGAGTGTCGCATCGCAGAGAAATATGATAGCGACTCCAAATGGTCAGTTGTGCAATTCTGGGTAATGGATTTTAAAGAGATGACTGAGGAGCTCTGGGCAGTCAGGACTTGCTGCCCAGCTGGGCACTTGAGCTGGGAGGGGAGTGGAGTGTGCACTCAGCGGAGGGAGCAAGGGACACCTGGAGCCACCAGGTTGCTGCCTCGGCAGGGAGGGGCGGGGGCGGCGTAGGCTTGCAGAGACCGAGTGGCCGGGAGTTGTGGGAGAACCAGTGAGTCTCTAAACTGGGAAGAAAAATAATTTCAACATACTCGTTAGAGCAGCAAGCCCCAAATCTGAAGGGAGAGACGGAATCTGAATTACCCTCTTCCCCTCCCCTCCCATGAATCCTTCATACCCCAAATAATCCTGCTTCTGTGACTGGGAAACTCTCCTTAGAGCACTGCCCCTCTGCAGAGTGACCTTGCCACCGCCGAGGATGAGGATAATAGCAGCACTGTGTACCATGGCTTGTTCTCCGGGGGCGCATTTGTACCAGCACAGTGAAGGGTCAGCGTTTCAGATGACTTCCAGGACGGTTGAAACAAGAAAGGATTTTGGAAAATGAAATGAGTAAAGAAACCTTACCACTTTTTAGTGATTTTAACTTGGGTTTAGGTTAGCCCAGGCTACTACACAAATACTAAAAAATGCCACAGACCGTATAGATCAGATGGCTTACCGAGGGGTGTGTATTTCTGAAGGCTGGAACTCCAAGGTCGGAGTGCAGATTGGTTGGGTTCTGATGAGGCTTCTCCTGGCCGTACCCGACCACCTCCCAAAGACCCATCTCAGACCTTCACGCAGTGTCAGAACTTCAACACGTGAAGTTTAAGGGGACACGGCCACTACCCGGAACAATCTGGGGCTGTTTTCCCACTCACTCTGCAAAGCTGGGCTATACTGATCCTGCTGGGGGGCGGGAGGTCACCAGTGCTCAGGGCTCTGAGGGCCCCTCTTAGGATGTGGGTCACCCAAGTGAACAGGAAATGCTGCCCCACCCCCGTCTTCCCATCTTCCGCTCCTGGTGGTTTTGGGTAATGTTTCTATCTTAGTCACTGTGGGCTGCTGTGGCAGAGCACGATAGGCTGAGTGGCCTGTAACAGGAGAATCTATTTTTCACAGTTCTGGAAGCTGAGAAGGCAAGGATCAAGGCAGCGGCAGATACGGTGTCTGGAAGGGCTGGGTCCTCAGTGCCTTAGATGTGAGGCGGCTCCCTCGGGTCTCAGCTTCTCTCCACCCTTAGATGTTGAAGTTTCCACTTCCTTTAGTACACGGGGTGGTTGAAAGGATAATTATATTTAATCCCTTTAAAGCTGGCTGAACCGAGTTTCACCGCAGCCTGAGGGTGCTCTGTGACCTCCTGCTAACTCCGGGGTTTGCTCCCTCTGCCCCACCGCCTCCTCTTTACCTTCTAGGCAGGCGCTGCCTTCTCCATTGGACAGGAAGCAGATCTGACTCCTGTCTACACCACAGCACCCAGCACAGCGCTCGGCACCCAGTTCAGGCTAACATAAAACGGTGCAAAAAAATTTACATTTGAGAAGAAGCCTGCTTTTAGTAATAAATCTAGTTCTGAATTTTAATAAACAACAGTGTGATTGCAAAAATATAGGTCTGATGTGAAACATCAAAATTTTGCAGCAGAATAACATAACGCGAAACCTTGCTAAGGCAGAACTTATCATCACTATTACGATTTAAAGCATTGTTACATTCTATTTATAATCTATTGATTTAATCTGAAAAACAGATCAAAAATGTCATATCACGGAAGTGTCATGAAATAAATGGACTAACAATGAGACAATTATGGGAAATACAGAAAATATTAATCTATAGTGCATTGGAGACTGTCTGGGTCTGGAAATTTTAGATTGAAGGAGGACAACTTTCTTTTCTCTCATTTTATCTGTGTTGCATCCGAAAGCTGAAAGCTGAGGCGCTTTGTGACTGTGTGACTTGGGATAAGCGGGTTTGCCCCTTTTTGGTTTCCTATAAGGGCATCAAAATGCGCCTTGCCAGGGCCCAGCCCAACCAAGCAGTCCCGACACTTGGGGGGGCCCATATTTTTATGAGTGCGTCTGTGTCATGGCTCTGTTCCAGCGGAGAAGGATGGGCTTTCAGCCAAAGGACACTTTGGAAGCTCTTGGGGTCAGCCTCCATTCATGCAAGGACCTGACGTCAGTCTGCTCTTACCCCAACAAGCAGCACTAGCTTCTGTTTGCTGGGGACGTCTTCCAGACTGCAGGAACCCAAGGGCTGGTGGAACGGGAAGCTACCTGGAGCTGCCGCACGGCAGGAGGTGCCCTTGGCCAAGAGTGGAACTGCTGCAGGGTTCAAATACTCCCCCCTCTCCCGCACCTGTGGCTGCCACCTGGGGCTGCCTGCCCCACTTACACGTGGGCTTTCCTGGACATTGCACCTTCCCTTAGCCTTTCTTCATCCCTAGTTCCACTTCCCCACTTTTTCTGCCAGTTTTCCTAGGGAACACTCCAAATAAAGCACTTTCACAGCAAAACTTATCTCACTGTTTGCTTCGGGGAGTATCTAACCTGGGCCAGATACTTCTTTAACTTCCTGTGTGACTTCACAGAAGTTATCCATTGTATTTGAAACCACTACTTTATCTGTAAAACTGAGATAGAAATATCAACCTTATCGGGCCGTGACAGGAAAAGAGATCATGTCTATGAAATGTCTGGTGCCGTGAGTTGCTGTGGATGTAAGTTGTCACTGGATATGTCCCTGAGGTCCCAGGCTTATGCGCCCTGCTGAGGACATTATTCTCTGTTTCTGGAGTGTGGGGGTGCATGCGTGGGGCTCCCAGGCTGGGACGGAAAACTGAGACTGGCTACTTGTTGCCCTTGGACAGAGCCTATGCCCCTTCAACTCCTTTTCTAGTTTTTTACTGGTGTATGTTTGCGACACATAATAAATACATTGCTTGTGGGGAACTGTGACCCTTCCAGTTTAAATGGAAACTGAGTAATTCAGTTGCCAGCTTTTCAAAACTTGAAGCACAAAACTGGGATCTAAGAACAGGGTTTGGAGATTCAGGACTTGATTCTAGTTACCCTCAGAGTTTTCTCCCACCCATGGTCATGTTGAGTAGCCTTCAATGTCATTTACTCTGGCTGAGAGGCGCTGTCTCTGTGCAGGGCATCACCATGCTTTGGAGCCCGCCGGTTGGTGACGGGCTGTCAGCGCTGTGGTTCCCATGGGGAGGTGAAGGGGGCTCAGCCAGAATGAGAATCAAATGACCTTGCATTCAGGAAACCTATCAGGATTTCTCCTCTTCTGTGCAATGTCTGATGGTGGAACCCAAGTGATTCATTTCCTCTTGCTGAAGCCACAGGGTCAGAGGAATCTAGTGCTGGAAGCTCTCCTCTCTCTCGCCTGCCCCTAGCCAGTTCCATTTGCTCTGCCTCTTTCATTTCCTTAACCTCACTCTTCCTAGACACAGAGCGCAGTTCTTTCGGGTCAGTGGCCCTAAGCATCTGGTCTCTGGGGTCGTCAACATCTGCTCTGGGCTGCTGCCTCCGCGCCTGGAGAACCCGCCTCCGCTGTTAGTTGTAAGTGATAAATACCCATTGCAAATGAACCGGAGCAAACTGATGGAGCCATCTGCATTAGGGAGACTAGCTGGTGCCCCGGAAAGAGAACGGGCAGGAGGGGAGCAGGCACCCTGGGGAGGAGTGAGAGGGGCAGCCCCCTAGGCGGAGGGGGCTTCTCAAGGACAGTCTTGGCTTCCTGTGGCACAGAGCATGGAGGACATACCCGCTGCTGTGTGCCCAAAATGCCAGATGCTAAGGAAACCAATCCTTGGTGGCCTCGGATTGAGCAGGCAGACAAAAACACAGAGGAGTACTGTGGCACATGCCCAAAGTCTTGGCACTCTGGGAGACAGAGGCAGGAGGAGCTCCCCACCCTGGGCAAATTAGCAACTTAAGACATGATTTCAAAATGAAAAACAGGGGCTGGGGATTCAGCTCAGTGGCACAAGTGCCTGCCTATCAAGCACAAGGTCGTGAGTTCAATCCCCAGTACAAAAAAGAAAAATAGAAAAAGGACTGAGGACATAACTTAGTATGAAGACCCGGGTTAAATCTCCAGTAGCACACACACACACACACACACACACACACACTCACACTCAACAAAAACAAAACAGAACAAAAATGAAAGAACATGGCATTGCCATTGGCCTCACGAGCACTGCTTCCTGGAGGAAAGTTCCAGGTTATAATAGCAGAGCCCTCTGGAAAGAAACCTCTAGGTCCCCGGGAGTCCGGCGATTCACAAAGTGGCCTTCTCCACCACTGGAAGCCTGTGAGCCCCCCAAGTCCTCTTACATAGATACCTTTCTGCCCCCTGCGGAAGGACCCGGAGAGCGCCAAGGACCACGGGAAGAGACCCCGGTGGTCAGTGCAGTGCTGAAGTCCCTCCAGCCCGTCCTCCCTGCCTTCCGCAATGACTGCGTGGTAAAGTACATCTGAGATGTGCACCGCCCTGCCTGGACCAGACTCGGGATGAAGAGGGGTCACAACAAAACCAGAAGGGGTTTCTGTTTCCTCGGAGGCCATACATAAGGGGAGCGCTGCTGGGAAAGGTTATGAGAACCAACGCTGATTAGTCACGGATGCACATCTTAGGTTCCTAAACCCGCGGCCCTGTGGAAGCCGCCCGTCACGCTCGCCCCTCCGGGTGCGCACAGCACCCGCTGCACCTGTGAAGTCACGCTGTTTGCCCAGCACGTCCCCGGGCCCTGCCTCTGTTCCTCCCCGGGGCAGCGCATCCCGGGGACTGCACAGGTACCGCGGTGCCCCGCCCTGCTCTGTTTCCCAGGGGGGTGGGGGTGGGGCTATTGGCTGTCACTAAGTCGTGTTTTGCATGGAAACATGGCACAGAGCTTGCTTCCTGCTCCCTAGCCTTACCCGGACCCACGTGACAGGGCAGGCTGTGCTCTCTGCAGTCTTTTTGCACTTCCATGAAGGCGGCTGTCCATTAACAGTGTTTTGGGGCCAACCCTTCTCCACTGACCAGCGCCCCCTCCCCTGCCCCATAGCGTCAGACTGTGGGCTGGTCCCTTTCACCAGGGCTGCCTGGCTGCCGAACAGGAGGCATCTGGAAGGAAGCTGCCTTGCCGACTCTCTCCCCAGCCCCCCAGCAAGCAGGACATCAGCCCAACCCAGTTCTGTGAGGTCGGGGTCGACTTGACTAGGTACGAGGAACTCTCCAGTGGGGCCCCTTCCTCGGGCATCTTTTGGAGCAGACCCTGGTCTCCCCGCCCCAGGATGAGAGGTGGCTTTCTCTGTTCCCACCGAGTGCACTGCACTCATTAGAGAGTGCCTGGGGCAGGGCCAAGGCTGTTTTATGGGCCCCTTGGGCTGCTGCCTTGGACAATCTTTATTGATGAGCTGGTCTGGATACTGAGGTGTCAGTATGAGCTCAGTTCTTCCCAAACGTCTGCTTCCTTCTCCAAATCCTTCCGAGTGGGCCCTGCCAGCCCTGCTCTTCCCCGCTCTCTACTGCATTCATCGGCCCTGCAGTGTGTACTCAGCCCTGTTCTGCTAGCCGTCCAGCATTCCAGCAGGATGGCTTTTATGGGTTGTCCAGGGACCCCTGTGGCCTTTTCTGGGCCACTTTGTGACAGCCTTCTGCTGGGTTTACAGAACCTTGGGACAGATGAAGGGACCTGCTATGACAGGATCCAGCCACATCCCCAGACTCGAATATAGGGCCAGGGCTGCTGCTCCCTGGGGGCTCGCGGGTGTGTGAGCGTTCAGCTCCAGCAGGGGTGTGGACAAGACAGTGGGCTTGGGAGCCCTTCCCATGTCTCATAGCCTTTCTCTGGTCGGACTTTACTAAGTGGGAGAATTGATGGGAAAGAGGATCAGCGCGAGCTGCAGGCCGAGACCGACACCCAGGCCACTAACTGATCTGATGGAAACTTACTTCCTTCTCAGAACACATTGACATTTGGGATGATGTCTCTGGATAAAGGCTTGGATGAACTGCTGCTCTGGTGTCCTGTGTGCTTTGCAGCTTCCTTTGCAATAGCAGCCACTGATGGCTAGAGCTAGGTTCCTCTCCACTCCTCTGTTCCTAACCCAGCCCTAAGTCTGGGGGAAAGCGCCAGACAGCGTCCTTCTGTTCGTCCCACAGCCTCTGCTTGCTCTTGACTTTGGGCTCCTCTGGGGTGTCTCTCACAGGACTCTTACTTCCTCCAGACTTCCGGTTACTGCATGTCCTGTGCACCTCGATGTATCTACAGTACACCGTCAGACGATCATTTAGCGCAGTGGGCAGGTGCTCCTTCAGGCGCAGTAGACCCAGCTTTCCAAGGGAGACAACCCCTCCTCTGTGGTTCTCTCTCCCTGTGTGATTCTCCCCTTCTCCCTCTGCCTCCTCCTGCCCCCATCTGCCCGATGAGAGTCTCTGGGCCAAGCAGCCTGCTGTCAGCCTTCTTGGTTACTGTCTCTTCTACTTCACTTTCTTTTGAAATATTTATGATCTGCTCAATCAACTCTGATTTCTCACTTGTTGCTCTCCTTTCCTTAAAAATAACTTGTGCGTTTTATGATGGCTTCAACCCCATCCTTCTAGTCAGCACTCCATTTCCTTTCCAATGAATTCTCCTCGTATCTCTCCTCTTGTCTCTTTTCAGGACTATATATGTGTCCTCTGGCTTTTAGCATGCTCTTACCTCATAAATGATCAACAGTTTATTTGTTTATAAGATTTTGAAATTTCTACTTTTTAAACCAAGCATAATCAAAATAACCATATAGTGATTGAAATATCCATAGTGACCCTAGTTAGAAGCCCTGAGTAGTTGTATGTTAGGACCTGTGCTGACTTTGTAATGACTCTGTTTTCAAGGACCTGTAAGAAGATCAAGGTAAATCCCTGAGATTAGTTAACCTAATTACTTTCATTTTGTGGATAAAACATAAATGATGTCCGTTTTAGAGAACCATATTTTTCTAGTTAGAACTTCTGTTTGAAATGACGTAACTTTCATCTTCCATGAGTTCAACTGTGCATGAATTAGAAATGTGAAAATCATTACTTTTATCAATGTTTTTGCCATTATCACACTCTCAGTTGTCTTTATCGTAGTCCAGGCATAAGAAAGACAAACATCCCAAACTCAGCATGGACAAATACTCGCCAGTGAATCTCAGCACGCTGCTCTCTGGTGTGGTTTCCGGGCTCTGGAATTATGTTCCCTCTGGAGCCAGCTTCCCTTCCCTCTGCCTGGCAGGCCTTGCTGCAGGACCCACTGGATGTCTCCACCTCCCTGGGAGCTTTCTCTGACTGTCGCCCTGTGCCTTTCCTTAGTCTCTCCCTAGACTGCCTTCTTAGAAGTTCTCACGATACCCCGAACTCTCCAGTGCTGAGTCTGGTTGTGATGTAACTCAAGGGCAGGGATCCTGGGTACCAGTGCTCACCACTACTGACCCCCAACCCCATTCCCGAGATCTTTTTCTACTACCGGTCTCTATTCTTAAGAATGGAAAAGCTAAATACTTGCTTTCTCAGCCACTCTCAAAGGCAGGTTTTACCAGGAGGCTAAATTGGGGCTAAGAGATACAAGCATTCCCCTGTGTGTGTGTGTTGGGGGGAGAGGACAAGGTCTGACAATATGGTTCAGGCTGGCCTTGAACTCACCATGTAGCCTAGACTGGCCTTGAACTCATAGCGATCCTCTTTCCTCAGCCTCCCAAGTGTGCCACCATGCCTGGCAGCATTCCTGGTAAAAAGAACAGGTGTCACCAATGCCAACAGCTCCTATTTTTCATGCCTGGAATATGGACATGATGGTTGGGATGCAGCAGCCATCTTGCAGCACAGAGCAATGAGCTGCATCCTTATGATGTTGGAGCAGATAATGCAGCCTGGCTTCTAGTGATTCCTCAGACAGAGGACTCATGTCAAGAATACTTAAAGAATTAAAAAAAAATCGGACCCCCCAAATGAAAGTCCTAGTCAAAAAATGGGTAAATGAGATGACTAGATACTTCACAGAAGAAGTACAGATGGCCAACAAATACATGAAAAGATGCTCAACATCTCTGGCCATTAAAGAAATGCAAATTAAAACAACAGTGAGATTCCATCTTAATCCACAAAGAATGCTCGTCATCAAGAAATCAATGATAAGAGATGATGGAGAGACTGAGGGAGAAAAGGAACCCTTCTACACCATCGGTGGAAATGTAAACTAGTGTGATCACTGTGGAAATCAGTATGGAGTTTCCTCAGTAAACCAAAGCTAGAAATTCCATTTGAGCCAGTTATTCCCCTTTATGCATGTTCCTGAAATAGTTCAAAACGTCATGTTACAGAGATACTTGCATACCTAACACAACTCAAATAGCTGAATCTTGGGCACAGCCCATCTGTCCATCAACAGATGAATAGATAAAGAAAATGTGTGATTTACACCCCATGGAGTACTACTCTGAAATAAAGAAGGATAAACTCGAGCCATTTATGGGAAAGTGGATGCACCTTGAGACCATAGTGTTAAGTGAAATGAATCAGACACAAAAGTTTGAATATCACAATGTTTCTCTTGTATGAGAAGCCCAGAGTAAAAATAAAGAGCAAGATGAAAGATAGATAATAGGAAGTAGGGTGAGAGATTGTTCTCAGAGGGGACGAGGTTTAAGAAATACAGGAAGTGGAGAGGGAAGGGAAGGATAAGGGTTGGAAGCAAAAGAATCAGGATGTGTTACCTGTGTGCACCAACTCCACCCAAGGAAGGTAAACATTAAGTGCTACGCACATGTACAAAAACAGAGAGAAAGGGAATCAAGGGAGGAGTGGGAGGGGAGGGAGTAAAGAGGAAAGCGATGGAAAAGAACAGAACGAAGGTGTGTTATGTCCATGTACTCACTCCGCACAAGGAGCGTAAGCATTGCGTACCACACTTGTGTGCTAATAAACTAAAAACATAAAAATAGAATAAAAATAAAATTTATTAACCTAAAAAGTAACCAGAGAAGAGAGGCTGGCTTCTTGTTAACAGGGCACCTTGCTCTGTCAACCTTAAACACCGCGATAGATGATTTTCTTGTTACTTTTAAGCCTGCTTTACTGGCTTGCTATTAACTGCCGCCTCAAGCAGCCCTACCTGATAGAGCTGGGCGGGTTGTTTTTTAGTCAAATTATTAGTCTAAATCTTATCTCAATCTACTCTGAATCTAATCTTAATTAAATACAACTACTTAAAGGAGTTCTGACCAAATAGGGGTAACAGCTTTGCATTTGCACATATTTTGGGACCACAAATAACAACTAATAATGGTGCTAACCTAGATATAATAATCTAAGAGTGATTTAGCTCTGCCATCTTACTATATGGCAAATGGAAAAAAAGAAAAAGACCAAAAGCCTTATGTTATAATTCGTAGATGTCAGCATATGAAAAGCTTTCTGGGATATGAATCACTTTTAAGAAAAATTACCAAAAAAAAAAAAAAAAGAAAGTAAAAGAAAAATAGAAATATTTCCCTTCCAAGTTTCTAGAAGGTCTAAGTCCTAGACACTACCCTCAGTTCAATGCCAAAATTATTTGGAAATTAACTAATTAATAACATACTATGTCAGCAAACAATATCCAACTCTGAGACTTATACCCTGTGATTCTATCTCTATCTCAAAGGAGATGAGTAGAACAATAGGCCTTTTGGCCGATCGTCCAACTTTAAATGAAAAATTTTAGACTATGGTTATTAAGTACTAAATGAAAATGCAGAAATACTTCCAAATTCACTTGAAGCAAAGCCCCCCAAATAGTTAGCTCTTTTCATCTCGATGAATTAGGGGAGCCTGAAGCTTTGAGTCAAACCACAAAGCGAGTCCTCCCACCTCTGTCTCCCCTTCTTTCTCCTTGGCTTTCCCCTCGGAGCCCGAGTTAATAGGTTGCACATGGTGCTCACTGGACTTCCATTCCCCCACGGAGCCGTCCCTGCCAAGACGCCCTGCGCTGCAGTGTGTCTCACCAGTTCCTGGCTTTGGTTTCGTGGGATCTGAAGCACACTCACACGAAACCAGGAGGCTCTGCCACGCAGCACTGTGGAAAATGTGAAACATCAGGCTTACGACGTAGTTTTCGAATCTGGACTCTGTAACCGAAACTTGGCTTGTTTGCTGTCTGGCTGATAAGGATGGATGAGAGATGAAGACCGTGCTTTGCGTCTCCAGGGCAGAAGAGGCAGTGATCTGAACAGGGACTTGTAAGGTGGACGAGCTGATTAAACCAGACAGCCTTTTGTTCCCCACTTACTGGAGCTGGAGATGGGGCAGGGGCGGGGGTGGGGGGTGGGGAATGCAGAGCGACTGGATCTCAGGCTCCAAATGGCTTGGTCAAGGGCTTGGGAAAAGTCCTGACTGCGTTGCTTCTGCAGCTGAGAAGAGCGTGTGTCTGTGGTGGCTGCCCCCCAGGAGAAGGAGGGGGTGCTTCAGCTGAAAAATGGTCTTGTTTGTCTTAAACAGGCCTACTGGTTTTAGGCCCTCACAGCTGGATTTTTGGTCAAAAGAATTCTCATTTTTGACCTTTGGAGCTGGGCAGGCTTGTGCAGGGTGTTTTCATTAGTTTGTGGTGTGTCTGCTCTGCCTCTGCAGAGGCAGCATGTCGTATCTGTCACGTCTGTGCAGGGTTTTATAGCCTCTTATTGATTACTCTTTACAGACTCCCTGAGAGACACGGGTAGAGACCATGAACCGGCAAGCTCGTGTTTGTGTTAGCTCACCTGGCTGCACTGGGGTTCCTTTTCTTCTGACATTCGTTCCTCTTCATAGTTGGAGGTGCTCGTTTTTCCCTCATATTTTCTGGTGGCTCACTCCTATTTAAGGATATTAAGAAAATCACTAATTTTGACCATGACCCTTAAAAAATAAATGCAATTTACATCACGATCTGCTACATCTCCTAAGCCTTTTCATATGTGATGGACTCCCATAGCTGCTACTTTGTTTTGTTGAAAACATGCTGGCTGTGACCTTAAATTTATTTTGTGACTCACTAAAGAGTTGAAACTTGCTGTATAAAAATATTGGGGTAGCCTAACTAACTTCAAAAGGCAAATAATACTTTTTTTGCATGAAAAACACATCTACTATGCTGATGGTAATAGCACAAACATAAAATTGTTAATGTTAAAAATTGCTACTGTTTTCAGCAAACTAGAACTATAGGGAAAATTTCTTCACTTGATAAAGAGCATCTAAAGAAAACTGACAGCTAGAAGCTTACTGATGAGAAACTCAAAGATTTCTCACCAAGATTAGGAACAAGAATGCCCCCCTCACTGTTGGTTTTCCATATTGTATTGGAGGTTCAAGATAATACAATAAAACAAAGGAAAAAGAGGCATACATACTGGGCCAAAAGAAATAAAACTATCTTTGCTTACAAATGACATGATTCTCTATGAATAAAATCTGAAAGACCTGATGAAATAAAATACTCTTTTTTGGGGGGGGTATTGGCGATCAAACTCAGGACCTTGCACTTTCCCGGCAGGTGCTTATTCTGCTGAGCTATATCCCCGGCCCCAAAACAAAATACTCTTAAAACTAGTAAGTGATTATAGCCAGATTGCAGGATACCATACTACTGTATAAAATTTATGCTGGATGTGGTGGTGCATGCCTGTAATCCCAGCATTCAGGAGGCTGAAACAGGAGGACTGTTGTGAGTTTGAGACCAGCCTGCTATGAAGTGAGTTCTAGGCCAACATGAATTATATAGTGATACTCTGTGTCAAAAAGGCAAAAAAAAGTTGCTTTTCTATATATTAGCAATGAATAAGTGAAATTTAAAATAAAACCACTGTATAATATACTATATATTTATATATGATATAATGTGTATTTTAAAGTAATATACATTATGTGAAATAAAACTAAATACTTACATTTAAATCTAACAAAATATGTAAAAGATCTTATATTCAGAAAACTATAAAACTCTGATTAAAGTAGAACTAAATAAAGGGAGAGAGGTTCCATGTTTACAGATAGAACTCAATGTCATCAGGATGTCAGTTCTTTCCAACTTGATATATGGGTACACTATAATCTCAATCAAAATCTCAAGTTTTTCGCAGATGTTGACACATTGGTTTTAAACTTCATGTGGAGAGACAAACGTTTAAGGATGATCAACTAATACTGAAGTACAAAATGACACTACTTAATTTGCACACTTATTACAAAGCTACAGTAATGAAGACAGCATGCTGTGGGTGAAAGGACAGACAAACAGATCAGTGCAACATAACAGGGAGCCCAGGAGTAGAACCACATAAATATGGTCAATTGGCCTTTGACCAAAGAGCCACAACAATACAGTGGGGTAAAGACAGTCTTTTTTCATCACTTTTGAAAAGTAGTTGGAATAGCTGGACTTGCGCAAGCAAAATCCAAAACGTTTAGACGCAGATTTTGCACTTGTCATAAAAATTAACTCAGAATTTATCATGAACCAAAATGTAAAATTCAAAACCATAAAACTCTTAGAAGATAACATAAAAGAAAACTTTTATGAATTTCAGTATGGTGAGAACTTTTTAGACATAATACCAAAGGTACAAATCATGAAGGAAAGAATCGATAAAGTGAATAGCATTAAAATGGAATATTTCCATTCTGCAAATATCAATGTTAAGACAGCAAGAAGATAAGACACAGACTGGGAAAAAATATTTCAAAAAAGCATAGCTGATTAAGGACTGTTATCCAAATTATTCAAAGAACTCTTTAAATTAAACAATGAGAAAATGAACAACTATTTAAAAATAGCCAAAATGTCTGAATGGACATTTCACTAAAACAAAACAAAACAAAACAAAACAAAACAACAACAACAAAAAAAAAAACAAAAAAAACCCCACACCAATGCTGAGTCAGCATATGAAAGGTTGTTTGACATCACTAGATATGCAAATTGAACAAACAACGATCTATCATTACATACCTATTAAAATGTCCAAAATTCGAAACACTGGTAACACCAAATGCTGGATCAGTGAGAATGCTAACTGAATGCAATCACTTTAGAAGACACATTGACGGTTTCTTGAATACCAAATATACTCTTAGCATATGATTTAGCAATGATATTCCTTGGTACTTACTCAAATTAATTAAAAACTTATGTTCACATAAAAACCTATGCACAGTTGTATACAGCATCCTTGTTCATGATTTCTCAAACTTGGAAGAAACCAAGACATCCTTAAAGAAGTGAATGAATAAAGAATGCATAGTACATTTGCAATAAAATATTATTCATCGCTAAAAAAAAAAGAACTATCAAGCCCTTAAAAGTCACAAAGGCAATTTAAATGCACGTTGCTGAATATGCCACCCACTGTAAGACATTCTAGAAATGGCAAAGCCCGTGGGGACAGTGAGGAGATCAGCGTATGTCACAGGGCAGGAGGGAGGGATGCGAGGCCACATACCAGAATTTTTCAGGGAAGTGAAACTGCATCAGTTAGCACTGTCTAGAGAAAAGGAATTAGTAATGTATAATATATAATAATTTAATATTTTATATCATGCACAATATAAAGTATTTTCTCCTGTGGAGAAAATTGCATATATATATTTTGAGGGGATTTATCAGGCAGGCTCGCGGGATCAGAGGTAAAGTCCGCGATGGTCATCTCTGTGCTGGAAGGCTTGGAAGGTCACTAGGGAATCACTGGCATGAGACTGTCATAGAAGGCTGACTAAACTGGAGACTGGAATCCCAAGGCAACCTCAGCAAAAGATACACCTGCTCAAGAAGACTGAAGCTCTTCAAAGTGGGGGCCTGCCTTCTTTCCCATTTTTCATCCCACTGAGGCTACAAGTTTATTGGTTGTTGCCATCCACAACTGGTGTGAGATTTTTCTCAGTTTGCTGGCCTGCATGCATCTCCACAGACACCCAGAACTATGCTTTATGAATCTGCTAGGTTTTCTTCATCCAGTCAAGTTGACAGAATGATTAATGGTCACAGGAACTATTCTGCTTGACTGGGTCATGGTAGATACGTGTCATTAAACATCGGTTAAAACTTACACAATGCACAACACCAAGAGCGATCCTAATATGCACTATGGGTTTGGGTTGATAATTATGTGTGTAGGAAGGTTCTTTGACTGTAACAAATGCACCACTCTGGTGGAGGATACTGATAGTGGGGAAGATTCTGTGCGTGTGATAGGAGGGGCTCACAGGAATCTTTGTACCTACTGCTTGGTATTTTTGTGAACCTAAAACTGTCTTGAAAATAAAATTTACTACTTGAGAAAAAAAAATAGGTTATCATGCTCTGTCTTAGTTACTTTTCACTTGTTGCCTAGACAAAATACCTGACACCCAAAATTAGGAAAGGAAAGGTTTATTCTTACAGTTTCTTGGGAGTTTCAGTCCATAAAGTTGGTTCCAAGGCGGCATGGGGTGACGGGACTACCATTCATGGCGGCTGCAAGCTGCAAGCCGCAAGCCACGCTGGCAAGAGAGAGGAAGAGGCACAAGACAAAGCAGAAGACCCGCCTTCCCTTATACTGTACATCCATCGGCTCCACCCCTGGGCGGGTACAGCAAACTGAACACAAGCAAGCGCCAGACTTAGCCCCATCAAAAGTATGTGAGGACTTGGGGGGACATAGCATACCCAATACATTCCACCCCTGGATCCCCAAGGACTCATTTATATTCTTAATACAAAAACCATTTAGTCCATTTCCAAAGGTTGCCAAAGTCCTAACAGTTTCAGCATTGCTGAAAAGTCCAAGTCCCAAATCTCTTCCGAGATCTATGGCAAACTCTTAACTGTAACCCCCTGTACAAATGAAAACAAGGTTAAGCACTTCCAACATACAAAGGCACAAGGTAAACATTACCATTCCAAAAGTTACAAACAGGGGAATACAAAGCATTGGAACCAAAGTAAGTCCAAAATCCAGCAGGGCAAACGTTAAGTCCTGGAGTTCTCTGCTCAGCATCTGAAGAAATCTGGTTACAATCTCCAACAGGCTTGAGTGACTCCACCCCTGCGGCACCTTCCATAGCTTTCCTTGGATGATCCACGTTCCTTGGCTCCACCCTTACATCTTTATACATTGCTCTCTGCAGGCGAGGCGGAAGCTGCCTTAGCCTTTTCTTGTACTTAAAACCAGCGCCACGTGGATGCCGCCAAGGTCCGCTGCAGGCTGGAGCAGTAGCCAGGCTTTCCTCTCTTTTGGCTGTAGGGGTTGGCTGCCTGGATCGCTGAACTCTCTGAACCTGATTGTGAGGAACAGCTTCTCTATACCGCCATTCTGGAATCCGGCATGGCCGCTGCCATTTAGGGACATGGCGTGGCCTCTGTCGCCACTCTGGGACAAGGCACTCTGCAGCTTTTTGTCGCCACTTTGGGACAGGGCACTCTGCGGCTTTTTCCTCCAAACAAACTCTTGCACTTTTGAAGGCCTGAGGCTGCAAAGGCTGGAGGCCCACAGCTTCCCGGGATGCCCCCAGGCCATCTCTTTTATTCTTTTGTTCCTTCTCAGCAATCAAGGTCTCAGCTCCATCTTTAAAGTCCACAGCTTCAGCCGGGCGTGGTGGCACACGCCTTTAATCCCAGCACTCGGGAGGTTGAGGTAGGCGGAGCGTTGTGAGTTCGAGGCCAGCTTGGGCTACAACGCGAGCGTAAGGCCGGCCTGAGCTACATAGTGCGACCCTGCCTCAAAAAACCAGGGCCGGGAGTTTGGCTCAGTGCCTTAAACGCCTGCCCTGGCAGGCGCGAGGTTGTGAGTTCAATCCCCGGGGCCGCAAAAAAAAAAAAAAAAAAGAAGTCCACAGCTTCCTGGCCAAACTCACGTTTTAAATCACCATGCTGGGCTCCTTGCTCTTTATTTGCAACATAAACCTGGCTAAGAGCCCCCAATAAAAGCCAGGCCACCATTTCAACGTTTGGCTGCCTGGAGATTTCTTCCGCGAGATTAATAAATCCATCGCCCTTAATCTCAGTCTCAGGCAAAGTCTCCGGGCATGGACAGAACGTAGACAAACTTTCTGCCAAACTATAACACATATCATCTGGAGTCCAACCACCAATGCTGTCCTGCTTCCAAGCAGAAACCTCCTGAGCCTGGTCTTTAATGGCAGGCTTCCTATCAGCCTTCTGGTCTTCTGGGTTCTGATCAGAATCTCCCATACAAAACGGCCTAAGCCATTCCAGCTCTATGCATGTAGACGGCATCTCCGAACCTTTCCAAACTTTGCCCGCAAGCCACTTCCAAAGGCTCTCAAACCACATGGTCAGGAATAGTCACAGCAACGACCCCACTCCTCTGGTACCAAATTCTGTCTTGGTTACTTTTCACTCATTGCCGAGACAAAATACCTGACACCCAAAGTTAGGGAAGGAAAGGTTTATTCTTACAGTTTCTTGGGAGTTTCAGTCCTTTAGTTGGCTCCAAGATAGGGTGGCATGGTGGGCCTGCTGTTCATGGCGTCTGCAAGCTGCAAGCTGCATGCTTCACTGGCAAGAGAGAGAGAGAGAGAGCAGAGGAGGCGGAAGAGGCAGCAAACAAGAGGAAGACCCGCCTTCCCTTACACTGGGCGGGCACAGCGCTCACATTGTCAATCAACAAACCAATAACAAACCAATAACTCAGCCCCATCAAAATTATATGAGGACTTGGGGGTACACTGCATTATCACCCAATACATAATCTCTGTTGCAGACAGACTTCTGAGAGGCCCCAAAGTGGTTCTTGGCTCCCAGGATTCACACTCCTTTAAGACCCCTTCCTCTCACTGGGCAAGGTGGCACATGCCTGTAAGCTCAGCACTTAGGAGGCTAAGGAAGGGATTTGTTGGAAGTTAGGGGCCAGCCTACGTTACATAATGAGTTCAAGGCCAAGCGGAACTACATAGTGAAACCCTGTCTCAAGAAAACAAAACAAAACAAAATCCCTTTCTCTTGAGCATAACCTGAGTCTACTAATTGCTTCTAATTCGTAGGATGCAGTAAAAGTGATGGGATATCATCGTAGTGACTGGTTTACAAAAGACAGCGACTACTGTGTTTGCTTGCTAGTACTCCTTGTCTCATCTCACAACATTTCTTCATTCTCTGGAGAAACACGTGGCAAGGAACTGAGGGTGGCTTCTTACCAGTGTCAATTATCCCCCAGCTGAGCCTTCAAGGGAGACTGGCACCTTGATCTCACTCAACTAATACTGTGACAGTTAAGTTGTCAATTTGATTGGTTTGTGTGCTGCCGAAGGGATAAGTAAAGCACACTCCTGGATATGTATGAGTAGATCATGTAGGCATGGCCCTGGGTACTGTATCTGGTCCCTGGCACTCTCCTCTCTGGTACTGTTCCTCTGTTCTGCTTTCCAGCTCTCATGACCTAAGCAACTCTGCTTCACTACAGTTTTTCTGCAACAAGGTTTCTGCCTTGGCCAGTCATGGACTGAATCCTCTAAAACCATGAACTAAATAAACCATTTCTTCTTTTCAATAGGAGTGCCAGGTATTTGGTTCCAGCAACAGGAAAGTACCAATACAAATACCTCGATTGTACTGTTGTGTGAGAGTCTGAGGTAGGGATTTTAGCTAAACCATGCCTGGGTTCCTGACCAGTGGAAATTATGAGATAATTAATGGTTGTTGCAAGCAACTAAATTTTGGGGATAACTTATTATGCAGCAATAGACACTATCTTTTAGTAAAAGGCAAGATCAGAATGTACATTTTTGGTATTGAGATACTACCTACTTGATTTAATAAACACAATGAAAAAGGCTTTTGGCTATCTGTCTTCGGATATGTAGCACTATTTTTGTCATTCATCAAGAAGGTTTTGAAAACCATTTCTGAAAGTCAGTGAGTAAGAATTCCTTTAACATGAAAACGATGGAAAACTTTATTTGTAATTTTAGCACTAAGGGCTATTTTGTTATGGGAGCACTCCGGTTGAGAAAATCTGGAGAAAAATTATCAGTGTTATATTGCTTGATTTGCCAAAATGGGATTTTCTGAACCAAGCAAGATTAAGGCAGTTATAAATAACACAACTGTCCCGAATTGCACCAGGTGTATACATTTCTAAATGCTAGAATGCTGCATGGTTCGGTGTTTGGATGAATGTCTTTCCCACCTATGCTTACTACCTGAGTGATCTCAGCCAGTCTCTTGGCTCTAAATATCATCCAAATGCTGAGAAAACATGAAAATATGTCTCAAGTCTGCACTTCTTTTCTTGAATTCCAGATCTTTTCTCTCCAACTACCTACTCAACATCTCTATTTGGTTGTCTAATAAGCATTTCGAACTTAACACATTAATCTTCAAACTTTCACCTCCCTCCCACATTTTTCTCTTTAAAAAAAATGGCAATTCCATGTTTCAGTGCACCAGCCAAAAAATCTTGGAGTCACTCTTGAATCATGGCTTTCTTTCAAAATTTACATCTAATCCTGTTAGCAAGTCCCATGAGTTCTTTCTTTAAAATAACTCAGAACCTAGCTGCTTCTCAGACCTCTGGTCTACGTCTTCAGCATCCTTCTTAACTGGTGTCTTTGGTTCTGCCTTTGCTCCCCAATGCCCATTCTTAGCGCAGCATCCAGAGAGAGCCTATCCAAGTAAGACCCTGAAAGATCTCCTCACAACACTACAATGGCTCTTTGTGGCTCAGGAAAAGCCCAAGTCTTACCAAAGGGACAGGCTGTGCTGCTTGGACCGCCCTCCTACGTCTCTATCTCGGATCCCTAATGGTCTCCCGTCTCACTTGCTCCAGTCATGCTGACCTCTTCCTTACTCGGGACAGCAGCAGGGTCCCCTCGTTGGGGGTTTCCACAGCTGCAGAGGCTTTATTTTTTCAGGCATTGGCGTGGCTCACTTATTCAATTCTTTCAAGTCCTTGCTGATAGTGGGGAGAGGTGGGTGGGCTTTCTTGACTACTGGATCCCAGTACTCTCCTTCTTTCCATTTTATTTTGAATCTACCTTACTTCCTTTCTCCTCAGACTAATGGTTCATTTATAGTGAAATACCATCCATATCCTATATTTACCGCCTAATAGCTCCCTCATCTGAGCTCCATGAGGGCAGGCAGTTTTCCTTGTCTCCTCGGGACTAGGCATCACTAATCAGCTGCCAAATGAATGGATGGAGCTCTTTTCTTTTTCTGTTGCAAGTATTCACATGGCTGTTTCCTAAACCCAGAAACCTGAGAGAATCTAGTATAAAGACTGGAAAAATGAAATAGTTAGAAATGAAACAGTTAGGCATTTTGTCTTTAATTGCAAGACACGAGTGTCTGAAATCTGATTTTCTTAAGACATCATTTTATTTGTTTCAATTTCTTCCTTAGACCTGGTGATAACTTAAATAATGGCAAGAAAAAAGCTTCTTTTTTTTTTTTGGCAGGGGTTGGTAGGTTGAAAAAATGAGAATAATTTTGAATTCAGTAGTGGTCTAGCTGATGATAAATAAAAACTATATTTTTACATGAAAGAGGCATGAATGCAAATGTTACAAGTATGTTAGTAAAAATAAGAAACCCTTGAGAGCAAGGTTTCAAAACTTTTCTCTAGCTCTAGGTCATGTGTAAACCTTGAAAAAAAAAGCCAACACAATACCCTATACATGGCGCCTTTCTTTGAAATATGTAAATGACTTTCTCCCTAGGCAGGGCTGTTCATAAATAATACTAGAATTGATTATCAAAAGACCTGCCCAAATAATGGAAAGGAATGCTACAGAGAGAAGCCAGGAGCCCTGGGCACACCGGCTCACATTCTTTTCTGGTGCCATCATACTTTAGAGGAGGAACAAAGGCCCGCTTGCTGAATTAGACAAGGGGTGGCAATCCGAACTCTGAATTTTTTGGCATTTGCTAGTTAGAGGCTTACCCTTCTGAGTAGAGTGTAATTATGTGTGGTTTCTTAAAAGAGCTTCAAACAAAGCAAATTATTCAAGGAATGCCCTAAAGTACGTATCATTTAGAGGAATTATGCTTTGGACCTTATAGACCTAAATATACCCTTAAAGAGCATTTGTTGTGAATTAGTGGAATTTTCAATAGCACCAAAGACAATAATCTTGTGAACTCAGATTTCTCCTGACTTATGGTACCCAGCCTACCTCAGATGCTCCTTACTAATACTTCACTTCAGTATATAATTTTGAAACAAAAATCAGATTTAAAACATGGAGATATGCAAGCAGATCTCATTTGCCAAGAGAGTAAAGGAGCAAGGGGTGTTAAGCCAGGGAGGACCAGAGGTACTATGGTGCCGGACATATTTCTGGAAAGGTGTTTTAATAAAAGGAGAAACATAACTATGCAAGTGTCTCATTTATGTCATCAGTTGGAAAGAAGCCCATCAAGGTCATTAAAACTACACAAGTTTTTCTTTTCTGATCTCTACTTTAGCTTAAGAATATTAATATTTAACCTGTTAGTGAGCACTGTGTTATTAGCTTTCCTGACACAGGAACAAACTATTCAACTCCCACAATTTAAAAGAGGAGATGATTAAGTTTCAGGAGGTTCCATCCCTGGTAAGCTGGCTCAAAGGCAGAAATTGCATAGTAGAAGGTCATGGAAAGTGGCTCACCACTATGCAGCCAGGAAGTAAAGAGGGTGGGGAGGAGCCAAGGACAAGAATACACCCCTCTAGGTCACACTTTCTGTGACCCTTCTCTTCTGACCAGGCTCCACCTTTGAACAGTGCAGTCAGTTATGAAATCACCAAAAACTAATCTATAGTTGAGTTGGGTGCTCCCATGCTCCAATTACCTTCCAAAAATTCCAACTCGAAACATGAGACTTTTGAGAGACATTTGAGATCTAAACCACAACAAGCACTTTTTATGTCCTAGGCAAAGTGTTTTACATGGATAACTTTGGTAATTCATATGCGAGTTTCTACGAGATAAATATTGCTATCATTTCTATTTGAGAAAAATGAGGATAGTAAGGTTAGTGATTTCCTCAGTTTACTTGGCAAATTGTGATGCCCAGTTTGTATGCTCATCTTATGAGCAGAGTCTCTGCTCTTCAACACTCAGCTGCTTGCATCCCAACAAGCCCTTAAAGCCAACCATCCTCCCCAGACATACACAATACTTGCATTTTTCTACCAAAGGCATTTCTACAGCGCCCTCTCTTACAGGAGGATCAGCACGGAGGGTCCCGTGTCTGAAAGTGGTCTGCAGCTAACTTCCAAGTGCATTTGTTTGCCTGAGCCTTAAGCTTAACGACTCAGAATGCACAGACTGGAGTTATCCTTTAAATGGCCTGTGATGGCTTTAGTAGGTGGGCGTGGTGCCAATGCTTGTCCGAGGCCTAGATGGGTTTGGAAAAGTGTTTCAAAGATAAGATTAGATCCTTAAGTATTTATTCTAATACTTTCCCTTCCCCAGACACAGACCTGTGGTTTCATATCTCTTTTTACCCCTCCAGAGGTCATTCCTTTTGCTACTGTGTTTGCACTCCAAAAAGGTTACCTGCTGACTCTGAGCCTAGGACAAGGGTGCAGGGTGAATGGGGAGGGCTGGCTGGTTCCCCCTGGCTGCTGGCTGGGGCTCCATTTGTGACCCGTGCTCACCCACAGGGGAGACCACTGCTCACAAGCTGTGGGGCTGGGGGAGAGACAGTGTCGGTGAGTGCCACAGCTTCCAACTTCATCATTTTTAAGAGACAACACATTCATAAAGTGTAAACATGCACAAAAAGTTCGTAGGCAGTAAGTCAGTTATACCTCGAGCACCTGCTGTGTGCCAGACACCATAGAAGGTGATAGGGAGAGGGTCCTTGGTGGAAACAGGCATGGTTCCTGGCTTCCTGGGGGAGGGGTGCCCAGCCTTCAGAAGAACATGCACAGTGAAACCAAAGCATGGTCAGGACTATGAAGAAGAGTGCCTCATGTTGTGGGGACATAAATAGGAGAACTGAGCCGTTCTGAGGGTAGGCCAGGCTTCTTAAGGTCTCAGGGCTTGACCTAGGGTCTGAAGGAGGAGAAGACATAACTACATCAAGGCATGGGGGTCTTCCCAGGCCACACTTGGGAACACGTCATGTCCACCTGGCTGCATGGAGACGTGGATCTCTGACTTCAGAGAAGTAGGTAGTGGAGGAAGGAAGACAGCGGCTTTCTGCCTCTAGGGCCACCCTCTTGGCCCATGCCCACTCTAGAGCTGTCATTTGCATGTCACTTTCTCTCCCGTGAGGTTGTGGCCTCTCTGAGCAGTAAGTATCAGCAACCAAGAGCAGGCCAATAAATGGGCAAAACCAATCCGACGCCAGAATATCAGCTACTGGAGCTCTCAAACCTGCCTTTCCATGTGTAGTTTTTATTTGTTCCTGAGCGTCTCTTCCAGCTAGCAGTGAGAAATGCCATGGGGAAGCCTTCCTCTGCTTTAATGTTGGGATTGCTGCGTGTCGATTCTGCCAGCGCAGAGGTGGCCAGTGTCCTGCTCTCCACCCTCACGCGCTCTTTCTAACGCTGGCCCCACTGCTGCTGGGGCAGAGGCCACAGCCGTCTCCAGGAGCATGGAGGTCTCTGGGAAGGACAGGGGCTGAGGTTAGCCTCTCTCCTTCCCTGTGACGGATAGGGAAGGAGACCCGCACGACTCTCCTCTGTGGCGACCTCTCGGGTAGACTGTCTAGCCAGGGTACACGGCAAGAGCATTTGTCACTTCAAGAAATGGTCAGTCTCAATCAGGTAGATGGGAACAGATGCAAAATGCACACAGGTAAGAAAATGCTCCCCACCCACCCCAGGTAGATAAGGTCACTGTGCTATGCCCCTGCCACCCTCTCTCCTCATTTCCAAGGACAGAGAGGCACACGGATTAAAGGCCTGACTGACAAAGGCAGGGGGATTAGGAGCTTCCTCGTGTGTTCTTCTTTCAGCACTTAGCAGCCAGGCTGCTTTTATTTCCCAGTGATCCAGAAGGCAGGGCTGCGGTCCAGGCTTCCTCCGCCGGCTCGCGCCTTGGTGGCAGCCCTGAGCGCACACCTCCCACATCAGGGGCGGGAGGCACCGTCCAGGCAGGTGCAGCCCTGCGCTGCGGGCTCCAGCGGGCCCACGCGTGTCCTCTCCGCCCTTCTTCCCGTTGCTGGCGTGGCCACCCTTCAAACCCAGCCAGCCCTGGCAGACGTCAGCGTGTGGGAGCACGAGCGTCACAGGGTGAGGCGGCCCCAGAGGGGACGTGGGAAGGGTGAGAGCATTCTCTACCCTTCAACTCGCAGGAGACAAAAAAATGAGATACAGCCATTGGTGAATGGGGTCACGACTGAACCAAAGGCAAAGCCATCAGTGTAAGGGGCAGAAAGGTGTCCTGTCTACTCCCAGGGAAAAACCCCCAAACACACCAACCCTTCTGTTCCTGTGGGTCAACCCGTCCCCTCCCGTGGCCGGGCGCTGTGGCCAGAGGCCTTCGGGGAAGACTGCATGCTCTCCCGTTTCTGCAGGCTCCACAGCTCCGGGGTTCCACGCATGACTCAGACCCGGGGTGCTCCCAGGGCAGCTGCAGCCCGCTCCGCCAGGCTGGGCCCTTCTGTCTCCTGAAGCTTCTCCCCCCACGAGGACAGTGTGGGGTCGGGGAGAAGCAGCTTTTCTGGGGTGCCCCTCGTTTCCTATGTGGAGGATCTACTTCCCTGGCTTCCACCCCACGCCGTCCACACCAGCCATCTAGGGGATCTGACGAGCTGCGGCGCTGAGCACCAGCCCTTCCAGGTCAGAGTATCTAGAGACAGACACGACTGGGAGACGCCACCAGGTGAGGTGGCTGCACGGGCAGCACTGAGAACCCGCCATTCACTCTCTCCTAGTCCGCACCCTCCGCCCTAAATCTGGTAGGACAGAGGGCTGGATGCACGCTACGGCTTCAGAGAGTAAGATAAGGAACAAATTTATCAGTGTGAATCCCTGCCAGTACAGACAGCGAAGTGGTGGGGGGGAAATAGCCAGTAGGGGTTCCATGGGATTCCCCTGCCTTTGGCCAAACCCACTGACCAGAGGTGCTGCCCCTGTCCACGTTTCCTTTTGTCCTGGAGATAGCCCAACTTTGCAGGCTGCTGTCCGATCACGTGCATTCACTGCCAGCTGCAAACCTTTTGAAATTCAACCTCCTTGAGTTGGGAGGGGGCTGAGTTGGACCAGACTCTAACCCCATGGTAGGCGCTAGTCGAATCAAAAGGCCTGTGTTTGTAGGATAATGTCAGCGCCTCCAATCTCAGGTGCGCCTGTCCCTTCCCTAACAAGCTTCTTGGACCTGATAGGTTTATCCCAAGGCAGGGGTAGCTTTGCCCTGACCTCTGTTGGGACATCTAAGGCAGTGGTGTCTCAAGTCTAGCTAACTAGGGTAGCAGTGAGGCTTTGTTCTAAACAGTGTAAAATGTGCTGCGAGAAACCGTTTTCACTCAGATAATGCAAGGAATTAAATGGATTGAAACTCAGATTGCAAAGTTCATTATGCTTGCGTGGACTCTTGGGCCACCACAGATAATATCAGAGAAATGCTGCTTTTTAACATTTTCTTTTGCTCTCCCTGCTCCTCTGCCTCCCCCTGGCTCTTTGCTGAAGCAGTTGTTCCGAAGAAATAAGGTCATATTCCACTTCGAATGCAGAAATGAGACTCTGGTGAGGTTTCTGAAGTCCCCCCAAATCTCTTGACTGAACCAAATTTATTTGGGCACGTTTTATTAGGATGACATCATTTGAAATCTCAGCAAACTTCATCTTGAATTTTATAGTCTGTGCATTGTGTGGGGCCTCGGCCTTAGGTAGAGGATTCATTCTCCAGGCGAGCTGGTTCACAGGTCACAGGAATCATGGGCAAACGGCGGATTCCAAGTCTGCTACTGCTGGTTAGATTGTGCAGGTGTAAAATCACTGGAAGGCGCTGGTGCTGGCCCTGGGGTGGAGAACTAGAGGAGGAGGGCGGGGCAGCCATGGAGAGGCTGACAGGCTTTGTCACTGCACACGGTTGTTAGTTGAAATGTTGAAGGAGGCTGTGGTGTGCCCCTGCCTGGCACACCCACTCCTGGTGAGTGTTCTCATTTAAAAACCTTTCAGAAAGGACCAAAGTCTCTTTCAAGTCCCATTAAAATCCCATTCCCACTTAAGAACGGACCACATATTCATTTGCTAGAGTTGTCATAGCAAACTACCTTGCATGGGTGGCTTCAGCAACTGAAAGTCACCGGGTCGCTTTTCTGGAGGCTGGAGGTCTGAGATCAAAGTTACAGGAGGCTTGTTCTTCTGAGGGCTCCCGAGGGAGGATCTGTTCCAGGCTGTCCTCCCTGAACTTTAAATGTCGTCTTCATTCTCGGTCCCTCCATATCGTAATCTTCCCTCTAAACATGTCTCTCTGCCTTCATGTTTCCCTTTGTTCAGTCACTGCGCACACTGGACCAGCGATCTCCCTCATAACTTTGTTTTAACTTGGTCACCTCTGTGAAGTCCCTGTCTCCAAATACACTCACTCAAGGTACTGAGGCTTAGGATTTCAACACACAGAACTGGAGGGACATGATTCAGCTCATACTAGGCCACATGTCAAAGAAAATCTAATCATAAGGATTAACTTTAATTGAGCATTTTGCTCTAAGCTTGGCATTACTTTGAACTCCTTGCATTAACTAATCTATTTAATTCTTGTAACCCTATGAAGTTAGTTGTGTTATTATCTAGATTTTAGAACTGAGGAAACTGAGTCGGTGGTAAAGTTAAGCATTTCTCCCAAGGTCACGCTGTGGCTGAGAGCAGAACCAGGACTCAGGAAGAAGTAGTCTGATTCTGTCAACTGCTACTTTCCTCAGCCTCTATGGTGTCCACTTTGGGGACTGTCCTGATGTTTGTGGCAGCCAAGAGAATGTGCCTAACAGACGTCCAATTATGGGCAACCTAACTGACAAAGGCCCCAGTTCCTCTTGTGTTTTGAGATCTACTTCCTGGTTTTCACTGAGGTCACACTTCCTGGGGGTTCTCCCAGTCACTGCCTGAGCAGAATGTGATACTAAGGCAGCTTGGAGTTTTTTGACTTGAAGTCAGATAGCTTTTCCAAGCCCTCTTTCCATTGCAGGCATTTGAGGATACTGTGATGGTGAAGTTTAACTGGCAACTTGATTGGCTTAGGGGCTACTTCTGGGAGTGTCTGGGTGGGTTCATGGAGGCGTGACCTCAAGTTCTAGATATGGGTCCTGGCTCCTTCCTCTCTGTTGCTATTCCTCTGCTCTGCTTCCTGGCCATCATGAAGTGCACAATTTTATTCTGCCATGCCCTTCTACCAGACTGTTCCTCCCTTGGAGCCAGCTGACCATGAACTGTATCATCTGAAACTGTGAGCCAAATCAGACCTCTCCTTTTTTTGAGGTATGGCTGTTGGGTATCTTGTCCTAGAGACAGAAAGCTGACTAATACAGATGCTTTACCCACATGTTTTTCTTCCTTCTCCTCTCGCTTGCACTCTGGGGAAGGCCTGCATCACAGTCTCCTAATAAATCATTACATGTTTAATTGTATCTTAATGTTTGCATCATAGAAGTCCTGGACTAACACAATATTCTATTTACTCCAAAACTTTCATATAGATATAGATATAGATATAGATATAGATATAGATATAGATAAAGATATGGATAATATATAGATAGCTTTCTAATTTGAATTGATTTAGGTCATTAGTGTTTGAAAAACCATACCACTAAAAATGCATTTTTCACAAGGTACACTTAGAAATTCCATAAAATGTGTTTTGTACTCTTCAGGAAACCCACCTAGTTTATGCTAATTTTAATGTTTCTGCTGAGGCATGCAGATGTCCAGCAGCCTCACCTGGCAGGCGCTCACCCACTGGTGACTGACAGACAGACTGACAGGTGGGATAGAGGACCCCTTTCTCCTCTGATAGTCCCTAAAATTTGGTTGCCTGGCACTGAGAGGCAAGCCCTCTGAGGGGTCAGCTAGGAGTAGAAAGCAGACCCTACTGGCCATGAGGTCAGTAACTAGGTGCATGACTCTTCCTGCAAGCCAGGCACTGTCCCATGGAAGGCAGATGCTGTGAGACCTTGTGCTCAGGGAGGTGGGGCAGGCACTCATAGGACTGGAGAGTGACCCACTCTGTCCTGGAGGCAGCACTTTTAAACCTGATGGTATTGTTAAGTTAAACAACTAACCACCCCTTTCCCCTTTCCCCTCACCAGCTGATCCATTTCTCCTGGTGAGCGCCCCTCCAGAGCTCGATCAGGGGTTTGAGTTTGACTTTCTTCCTCCCAGTAGCAGCTGATAGTGGGAATTTGCATTCTCCAGGACCCAGCCTGCCCTTTTGCAATTCAACTGGATTATAAAATGGGGTGGCTGGGCCAAATGATCTCTAAGATTCTCTGAAGCATTCACCTTGGCACCAGCTCTGATCAGCCCACCCAAGCATGCAGGGAATCAGGACAGGATGGAGAACTTCTGGCAGCAGCGAACCATTTCTGCTGTCTTCTCTTTGAGGAAAGCCACAGCTGACTTTCCCCCTGTCCCAGGTATTCTGCCCCTAGGTTCAGGTACTTGACCAAAGGAAGAGGAGGACATCTGACTCCTGTGTAAGCTGAGTGGCCCATGCCTTGCTGTTAACCCAGATGCTTACCACAAACACTGATTCCAGGAGGAGCAGCTTGAGCTGTGTTCTACACAAAGCTCCATAGCGAACGTGCCCCATGATCCATGGGTGCTGCTACGTCTTCCTTTGTGTTAGAAAATAATGCCAGCCGTTACATTTTCAGTTGGGACCATCACTGGATTATTCAGAGCAGGACACAGAGCTGATGGAAACTGGCTCCCTGACTGGCATAAACATATGTGGGGCAGCTCCAGTGTGACAGATGGGGTGGCATTTGCTGATAGGGCCCGCTAACAATGATCCAGCAAGGTGATGTCATTCTTGGCATGGCCTAGAAAGGGAAACGGAGGCCAACATCTGCCCCTGGCTGATGCAGCCCCTCTGGGGTCCTCGACTTTGCTGTTGTTGAGCAGATGAGACCGGGAAGTTCTGAGGCTGGCTGAGCTGTCTTCCCCCCTGGGGATGGGCGTTTTTGTCAAAAACTGTGAGTCATTAGCTGGTTTATGTCAAATTCTCTGGAAAGCTTTAGACCACCTTTAAAAATACTCCCTAGAAGAGAGATTTCTAATAGATCTGGAAGATCATGAAATCCTGGGGATACAGTCCTTTGTTCTAGAACTGGTTTACCCTAAATGGAAAAGACCACAGCTCCTTTGATCATCCTAATGTTGGATGGTCAAAGATGGGGTAGGAACAGCAGTTGAGGAGGAAAAGAAGAGACTTCAGTTTAATTTTAATTCTAGAACTACAAAACAAATCCTATGTTCTTTAATAGAACACAGCATCCTTTTCTTTTAATTTCATGGGTTTTATTAAGCCAAGGACCCAGGAAATTCTTATGTTTCCGGGTGGAGAGACTGTGAGCTGCCTCCTCCCCACCTCAATCCTGGTCCTTTGTCACCCCACCTCTCTTTAGTTGATCACCCTACACTGGTGCCAACACCCCTGTGCTCTGTGACCCTGTAGGGCAGATGCTGTTCCAGATATGGGAACCACACAGGGTCCTATCTAGCTTGTAAGAGAAGCCTGAGAAAAATTCACTCCCTTGGGCAAAAGCATTCACCCTAAAAATGCAGGAGCTAGTCTGTATGGATCCGTGACACCGAGGGCCTTGATATGACACCCCAAGTCATCAGAACTCTTTCAAGGGGGTCATAATTTCTATGTTGGCTCAAACAAGGGCCCTTATGGCTAACTTGTCCATGTATATCACCTTCCGGCAATGGCAGAATGCATTTGTTTTAGAAGCATTGAGAATGGGGGCTTTTGCACAGCTGGTGACATTGTTAGTGATTATGCTGTAGCAAGTCTGTGCTAGGTATATTTCATGATTTATAGAATACATACCATGTAGCGGGCTTGGAAAGAGAGCAAAATGTTGGTAATGCAGATGATATTTTCCAGTTGGTTTTTTGTTAATCAGGGCTCTGTTGCCATGGAAAAGAATCCATCAGTACTCTGAGTTGAACACATCTGAGGAAAAGGCCGATGGTTTTTTCCATCCCATGGAGAGCAGCATTCACCCACTCCACAGATGCTTACCCAAAGACTTCTACATACCACCCAGCATTCTAGGAGCAAAGGACTTAGCAGCAAACAAAGCAGAACAAGTCTTTTCTTTCACAGAGCCCATCCTGGGAGAGGAAGAAAAACAATTAAAAAAAGGTAAAATACAGTTTGTCAAATGGCTATGAAAAAAACCAAATCAGGAAAGGTGGATAATGACAGCTAAGGTGGAAGCGAAGAAAGACAGAGAAGGCTCTGCTGAGAAGGTGGTGTTGAGCTGGGGACCCGAAGGAAGGGAGGACGCTGGGGATGCTAATCCAAGCAGAAGGGGCAAGCAAGTCCAAAAGTCTGGTGGGGCTGAGAACCAGTGTAAGATCCAGTGTGGCTGTGCCATGGAGAACCAGGAGGAAAGCAGTGGAGAAGAGGTCAGAGGCCGCAGGACAGCCGGTCGGCCAGGTGTGGTAGGGCCAGCCACCATCTGCTTCTAGCACTTTCTCTCTGTGGCCCGCCCTTCTTCTGACATAGCAGTCACAGCTCACCATGCAGGGGACCAGCTGCTCCCTGAAGCCATTGTTGACGTCTCTGGCCACAAGCACGACCGAAGCCCTTCCCTGGCACCCAGAATACTGACTGCCTTCGAGGAGTTCAGAGCTGGCACCATGCTTAACTTCATCTCGCACTTGGGGACAGGATGAAAAAGGTAGAGGTAGGACAGAATTTTTTCTCTTCTTTGTGCTGGGACAGCCATCTTTCCTGCCTTCTGACAGAGCGTCCAGGTTCTTTGGCCTTTGGACGCTGGGACTTACACTAGGGACTTTCCTGATTCTTCGTCTTGTGCACAGTGTATTATGGGACTGCTTAGCTTCTAAATCCATACTAGCCAGTTCCCATAGGAAACCCCCTTCCATATCTATATCTATAACTAACATCTATATATTCTGTTGTTTCTGCACCTCCCCTTAACACAGTCCCTGTGATCCAGTCCATCATATTCTGTGTCTCTGTGACCCTCCCGTCAGTACTGTGCTCAGTCAGGGTAATGCTGTGTGTGACCTTTTCTTCTGTTTCCTACACCAGCGGCACAGTGATGCATGCTCAGTGAATCTAAGGAACATGCTTGTTACCTAGCAACCTGCATTTTCCATCGTAGCCCTGGGGCAGGAGGAGGATCACAGGTTTAGGGCCAGTTTGTGTTACAAATACGAAACAAAAGACAACAACAACAGCAGACACCCCTCCCAAAACACCTGCAAAACTACATTTAGAGCTTCAAGAACTTTACTAGCTCTTCTTTCCCTTTATGTGAGTCTGAGAAAAAACTGTCAGGTGGGGTCTAATCTTATGTGCTAGTCAGTGTTCTTCTTCTAAGTACAGTGGTTTAACACAGGGAATATCTCATCCTCAAATCCTGATATTACTGAGTTTCACAATTTGCTGTCCTACCTTTTTAAAAATTTATCATTGGAAGACTGTGCATCTTTTTAAAACACAATTTTCAATTTTCTCTTTGCTTCAAATAAAAATAGATCATTTTAGCCTTACAAGTAGTTTTCAAATCATAAAGGTCTAGCTCTCTGACGTCTTAGGGATTGACTGTTAGCTTCATGCTTAGTGGGAGCGCCCCTGACTGCACTTGGACCCTATGGCGAACGTCCGGGTGAGCCATCTTATTGGGTTTCCCTGATTTGGAGACACAGGAGGGGCCCGATAGATGCCACCATGTAAGTCTTATTATCGCTGTCATCTCACAGGCAAGAAGTTGCAATTCAAAGAGGCTGTCATTTCTAGCTCACACAAATAGTGACATATTCAGTATTAAGAGGTTGATTTGAATCAGGGATCATAGGTTTGTGGTCAGAAATCAGTATTTTGAAAAGCATAAGCACCACGGGCTCTTTCTTTTACCACATGTGAGTTTGTCCCATGACTGTGAGCAGATGGACTTGGCAGGTTCCTGGGCACCTTTCTGTTAGAGGCAGAAGGACCTGGGGATGTGGAGAAGAAAGCGTTGGAGAAGACCCTGGATCAGAGCTGGTACTCAGAGCACCCAAGATTAGGAGCCTGGTGGAGGCTCTTGCAAAAGTTTCACCATGGTCAAAAGTTGTCTCTGGATCTTCCCTGAGTCCTGCTAAGTGGTAGAATAACATCGGCGCACACTTCAGGCATGAGGTCCCTGGGTGCCTGGGACTGTGGATACCATGCAGTCTAGAGCCGGGATGGGAGGTGAACCAGGTGGGGTGAGGAGGATGTTATGGAAACTCTTGTTTCCAGAGCAGCTCAGGCCCAGACAGGAATCTCTGTTAGCTGAAGGTAGGTGGGTGATGGGGAGGAGGGGATTGTGTCTGAGCTGGACGCCGAGGACGGGAGGAACAGAAGTATGAGGTCACAAAAGAGGGTTCTGCCTGCCATGGCCAGCTTTGGTTCTCTCGGACCAATGCTTCATCTTTGTCAGCGTCCTCTTGGAGAGACTGAAGGAGACCGCATACCTGGAGAGCTGAGTCCCAGTCCTAGGGCTCTGCTCCCCTCACCGCCCCAGCTGCCGCTCTGTCTCCTGCCTGCCGTTTGATAAAAAGGAGTGGCCGAATCAATGGTCTCGGAGACCACTCAGGAGAACCCTCCGGAATTCTGTGCTGCTTCTCCCTAGGGCCCTCCAACATTTTCTGTTGGAGAGGTAAGAACAGGAAAGAGTCAATAATTTTGGAAAAGCTGAGGTAGGAGACCAAGGGCTGCATCTTTGTGTAACTTTGGCACCTGTTTGTCCTACTTCATTTCATCAGGTAAAGTCTTTGGCTTCTCTTTCTCTAGATCTAGTATCATTCGGGAAAGAAATATGGGAAAGAGATCCCAGCCCTGTTGGGAAATAAATTCTTTTTTATTTTTTGTCCTAATTAAAATCTATATGTAGGTGACATTCAGCTGTACTTCCACAGCTGACCCGTCCCTCCCACTTACACATCCTGTAAACAAATTAAAGTTCCCGGTCTATCATCCCTGTTTCAAGGATGAATGATCACTTGTTCTGACAGCTGAAATAATTTCACCCATGCTTATAAAAAAGTACCTACTGCTTTACTCAGAAACCACAACCAAACAAAAGCAATGCAGAAGGATCAAAAGGCAAACATATTAATGGAAAAAGTAGCCTCCTTAAATAGCCTTTTTGAAACCTTGTCAGTTTACAATAGTGACTAATTTAACTTCATAAAAATAATTTGGGTCTGGATCAGATCATTCCTGTCTGCTAGAGGGAAGATGAATTGCACAATAGATCCAGCCAAATATCGTAGCCTAAATATTGGCCCTATTAGAACTGTTGAGTTTAAATTTTCAGAGCACAATTCATAACACTTTCCCTTTGCCTGCTTCTCCTTACACATAATAATCCTTTTTTCCTGTTTCTTAAGCTCAGAGACAGAACCCACCAGAGCAACCTTTGACGTGCGCAGTTCTCTGATTTATGGGACTCATGACAGATGATTGCACATTATCTGGATGACGATCTCCACTGCGGAAAACTCACAAAGCCACAAACGTGAACACTTTCTGCTGCAGTTGGGTGTCCTGGCCTTTTGAAAAGAGTCACTCGGGGCCCAGGCGGCTGCCCCGGGACACCCTGAACTCTGGAGGCTCGTTTTTACCTGGGAATATTTGTGGACTGGGGAGTTTTCCTGGGTTCTGTGTGATGGTTCGCTATAAACATTTGCCCAGACCCTGTGTAGTAAACTTCTATAAGCTTCCTAGAGTGAACACTAGGGACCTGCACAGAGAAGACCCATGGAAGTGGCCGCAAAATGACGCTTAGCAGCTCCAGCTCCAGTCAATGCTACAGTTTTCAAGGTCCACCTGGAGTCGTCTGGCCTCTAAGTCATTCACACAGGGGAGGTCAGAGTGAGACCCTGTGGGAATCCTCAGTGTGACCATGACTGGTGGTGCGCGATCTAATGGCCTGGATGGAGACCTAACCAGTGTGCACAGGTGTGGGTGAATTTCCCTGCAGTGGAGGACGGCCTGGACGACTCTCCTTGAAAGCAAATCAGTTATCTCCATCTTGGCTAAACCTGGCCCTATTTCCGTGTATTGATACGTGCAGAGCTGGCTAGGACGTTTGCTCATCTCTTCAGCTGGTTTTAAGCAATGTAAATTGGTCTAGCGGAGGTGCTGATGTGTGGTCTTCGAAGCAAGCTGATAGGTCAGTGTGACCCCGCCGTGTAGCTCCCAAAGAAACATGTGTGAGCCACGCTCCACGCTGCGGACTGGGACCCGGCCTTGAGACAAGATGCTATGACTTCCCAGGGCATAAAAAATTACACATCAGAGCTAAAACGGTGACCCCAAAACACTAGATACTACCTCAGATTGTGTTATATGACTGGTTTTTCTGCATATCCTTCTCTCCGCGTATAGCTGAGGTGATTTCGGGTCTCCTACCTAGCCCAGCTCACAGCACTCACGTATTCTCTGACACTCTCACAGTTTCTCACCCCCTTCTCCACAAATGAATAAAACCTGGCTTTGGCCCTGGGTTGAGGCCTTTGTTCTGGTGAGCATCACCCTAGCTGGGCTTAGGACCCCTGGGCTTCCAGCAACTGTGTACTTGTCTTAGTATCTTTATTCTCACTTTGGGTTGCACTGCAAGTGGTAGATTGGAATTAACTCTCTGGATTCCAATCACTTTTCCATGGGATTACAAATCTAAACTTCCCAGACTGCAACGAGGACAGGGAAGGGCTCTCTGTGCTCTGGGCCATGTGCTTAGCTCCCACTGGTGACTTCTGGCTTATGGAGACAGATGAGGGAAGAGGGAATTTCCTCCCCGCATGAGTCTCCCTTTGTTGCCTTGCCACTGGCCTGCAGAGCCTGGAGAGCAGAGGGGAGGCAGGAATGCAGTGTGGGGCGGTGGTTATGAACTCACACTGGGAATCTGGCAGGACGAGCGCTCGTATCCGTGTCCACCACAGCTGAATGAGCCTCTGTGGTTGCGGGCAGTGAATACCTCTGGGCTTCCTTAGCTAGAGCTTAGAGCCGAGAGCCAAGTGGAGGAAGACTCAATTATTTTTCTTACTAATGTAACAGAACTCTTCCAGGGGCAGCCTGAATGAATGATCTAAAGGGACCAGGGTAAGTGACCAAGTAGAGTAGAGAAGAAAATTCTCAGAGGAAAATGGCTTTAGAAGAAGGAGGTTCAGCTAAAAAATAGAATGGTTCACAGAAGCCCTCTCGTTTGTATGTGATTTTTTCTCCTGCTTGAGCATTTGCTGCAATGTATTTCTCTTCATTGCCCCTGGAACTTTAATACATGTCTGCTTCTTGTAATGCCTTATTTAGCAGTCTCCAGGGTTGGGCGTGGGGAGGAATGAAGAGGAGTAGTATCTAGACGGCAGCAGTGGTACTGAATGAAGGCAGCCTTTTTGCCTGAGATGAGAATAATTCCTAGAAGCCAGGAAACAGTGGAGAAGCAGGTCCTGGCTGGACCCATTTCGTACCCTTTAACCCCTGCTAGAACACCGGAACGAAGAAGGAAAGGCGTGTGAGGTGAACATGGGGCATCTGAAGAATGTTAGGTGGGAGAAAGGCCAAGATATTTTACTCAAACCTTAAGGGTGTGACCTCAAGGGGCTGGAAGACTTGGAAGTTATTCAGAAGGTAGGCATTGAATTGTATCGTTAGTGTAGGACCTTGTGGTTAGAAGTCCTTACACCTCCGCCCTCCGCCACCCCAGATGCTGGATGGAGGGACACAGAGCTTCCTTGAATTTACTTAGCTCCTGATTTAGTAAGGACGTGGGCACCTGGCATGGCTTAGTCTTGCGAAGGTTCTCAGGGGCAGCTGTTCTGTCAGAAGTGTGTGTGAGCTGTCTCCATCCACCCTTGCTTTGGCTCCTGCCAACTGCTCACCACCATCATGTGTCCCTTAAGCCACTGTGGTCACACACATTTCCCCAACATGGTAAGAAAGACTCACGCTGAGTGCATGTTAGCAGCATGCGGCTCACCCAGTCCCATTCCCAAGTTTGTCCCGTGGTGTCTACACTTTCTAAGACAAATAACGAGAGAACGAGGTTAGCTGCCAAGAAGACGAGCTCCCTCAGCGAGGCTTCGCCTCCACAGCCCTACTTGTGTTCTTCTGGCCACTTCCCTTGGGCAGACAGAAGTCCAGCACCTGATGCTTCTTGCTGCGCATGAATAAATGTCAGATATTATAGAGCCTCACGTGCAAAAATGGACCAACAGACTGGCTGAAACAACTACATTCTCCATCTGACTCTTCGTTTGATTTTAATTGGTTTGACTCACTGTGGGAACCTGGATGAGGAGCCTATTCCAAGCTTTCGGTATTGTCCTCCTGACATTTGTAACTGCAGTCTCCCTGGTCTGCTATCACCTCTCCAACAATTTTGAATGCTTACACGCAGTTAAGTTGACACTGGTGAAAAATCAAATGGCCCCTATCAGGCTGCTACAACAAAAACTCGAAGATACGCGTGAAGATCCCGTAACTGGTGACTGATAGGTTCAGACAAGGAGCTCACAATGATGGTAAATGAGAATAGCACTAATGTCACTCACACAAGGGGCAGCCTGACAAAATAAAATTATAGTAGGCCATTGTTTTGGACTTCTGCACTGGAGACCAGGCTAAAAATAAAAGTGGAGTCATTCATGCTGAAGTTTCTCGTCATGAAGCTGACACTAAGCCATTTGCCTGACCTGAGAAATCAGGATTCAGGAAATAACAACCAAATTTCCCAAACAGACCAATTTTAATTGGCCATGGTATTAAAATTCCCTCTGCTTTCATCCTTACACAAAAGGAGTAAGGCAAAGTAATCCTTGCTCACCGATCAGTTATCTTCCTATTTCTCTGTCTTCCTGTCCCCGCCTTACAAAGAAAATAATTTTGGAGATAAAGATGGTCTCAGAGCTATGTTTGTGTACTGCTGGACAATCTCATGACACTGGAGTGTGCTTCTACAATACCACTGCCACTCTGGTGTTAGGCATAGCACCATCAGAAAATGTCTGGGATGCACAGTTCCGAATGACGAGTTCACCATCCCGAGTGACTCACCAAAATAAAAAATAGAACCTAAAACAGTACAACCAAGGGAGAATGATCTTTCAACTCCCAATAAAAAGAGACCAGAAGCTACAATCATAATAAAAAGTAATGATACTCACTAGTGAAATTTAATAGCATTTCTGTGTTAGCATCATGCTAACGAATGTTAAGGGACATCTTCTCTACCCCTCAGATCCCCCATGTGGACAGTCCTGTTCTATCGGCACTTAGAATTGGGGTGACTTGCTGGGAAGCTCCTGTACTGGCTCACGTGAGGGGTGGCGTGGCTGGGACTGTGGAATGGTACAGTGGAGGCTGAGTCTTGGAGGGACTGCATGAGCTGCTTGAGGCCGTGGCAGGGGAATGATGGCAGCAGGGACTGCCAGGAGCGCACCTGAGCTGTGCCTGAACTTGGCACTTGGTGGGTTTATTTATGGTAGGCTTCAAGGTTTATTTATCAAATGGGTCAGTTTTCTCACCAAAGCTCAGTAACGTGAAATATGAAAAGGCAGACAACTAGTAGGGCAAAGAAACTTTTCAACTCTTGTGAAGTTGAGCCAACATGTTGATTTTTTAATACATCACAATACGTTTCTTTGAATATTAAAAATAACTCCAGACACACAGGCATATCTTTATGGCTACTCAGAGATAGAAGTTTGATAAGAGAGGGCCACTCCACCCAGGAGGTGAAAAAGTCTGAAATTCTAAACTTATATGAAATTGGCTAAATACCAAATGTCAGCATTTCACCTCCTTTCCCATATGACCAGAAGCTTTTCACACCATTTCCTGCAATTTCAATAAATCTGGTAAATGATAGGACTCCTCTCCATGCCAAGACACTTATAATACGTGGATCAAAATAGATGTCTAGGTTGGTTTGTGACAAGAAGCAGATTTCAGCAACCGAAGAGAACAAATCTGGTCTGGCTTTGCTTCAGCGAAGGGATGAGTGCTACGCGGGATCATTTGTGGCTTATTTTGTTTTTCTTTAATTTTTAAATAATGTTTCTCCTACATTTGCTTCCTCTCCAAGAACTCTCAGCCATCTCAGTAATTTCTTCTTATTGACATCCCCTTCATCACCTATAGCATTACTGGGCAGTGCAGCCAGCTGACGATACAGAGCATTAGGCCTCAGAAATTCATTCATCCTTTCAGGAAAGATTTAGTGTGCTCAAGCCATGTGCCAAGAGTAGTTTTGGACACTGGGGAATACTACAGTGAACAAAAGAAAGTCCTCGCTCACATGGAAAGGCTGACAATTATCAGATGAACACAATCCTATGCAATGTGTCAAGTGATGATGAATGATATAAAGAAAACCAAAGCAGAGTGGACAGCTAGGGCGTCAAGGATCTTGCTGATCAGACGTCATTTCATCAGTGAATACAGGGGGACCCAGAGCAAACTGTGAGGCACGAGCCTTCCAGTGAGCAAGCACAGCGAGGGCAAAGGCTCTGCAAGGCCCATTGGGTATTTTCAGGGACTAGCAGGGAAGCCAGTGAGGCCGGAGCACAGTAAAGGCAGGTGAGCAGGTCTAGGGGTGCTACTCAGGGGTAGAGCGTGTTCTTCGCACGTGGGAAGCCATGCGGCCAATCCTTAGCGTTGGAAAGAAATGAGCAAGAAGCAGGGAGTAAGGCCGGAGTCAGCGGAGCCTTGTGGGTCCTCCCATGGACTTTGAATTTTCATCCATTGCAGAGTTTAGAACAGCACAGTGACATGGTCCGACTTGTATTTTAGAATTTTATTCTGGCTTCTCTTACAGAACCAACTGCATAGAGGCAGGAAGCCTTTTGCAAAGTCCCCCAAGCCTGGACAATAACTGTGACTGCTCAGGACCCAGAGACCACAAATCTGCCGATAGAAGAGATGCTGAATGTGAGAGAAATTAAAATCGTCTTTCATTTTGGGGACAATTTTGATTAAGACTACTAACTTTCCTCCCCTGAAGTACTGCCTACAACAAAACAAGACTGCCACATTCCAGTTGACAACACATCTAGTGCCATGTTCTGTGCAAACACATTTTAATCCTTCGGCAAGTTCCTTGGAGCCCAGAGTCTGCTGTCACAGGGCCCTGCTGGTGCTGTCTCTCGTCACCCTGGAAACTCCCAGCAAAACTGAATCAAAACCATCTTTATTTCTAAATTGTCTTAGAAATAATGTCATGAGGTCCAATCTCTAGAAATAAACAGCTTCTTATCCACCCCACACATAGTTCACATTTGGATTCTAATTGCAGCTCACATATTCATACAGGAGACACATTCCTAGTTACAAGGGAATTCACATTCAAACAGAGATGACAGAAAAACACCACCACCACCACCAACAACAACAACAACAACCAATGCCTGTGTCTGTGCGTGATAATTGCTAGGGAAAAAGGCACTTAGTGAACAAATGTTATCTTTCAAGAGGACTCAGCACGTTTTAGTTCTGCTAACCTAGTATTAGGCTGTTTTCCAAAACCCATCACACCAATTTCCATAATGCTAGGGAGAGTTGTAGGCACTAGAAAGTAGAAACAAAGACTGACTCCCCAAACATCTGCTCTGAGCCCTGGTGTCTGAGGGAGCTCACAAGACTGGAGCTCAGACTATAATCTTCACCTTTCCAAATGAAATGGTAAAGAAATACACTGTTCTTTCCTCAAAAACTTTCCTGAGCGCCTATGGTGCACAAAGCAAGCCCGGCACTGCTCCTCGTGGGAGCATCCTCGGGAACTCGGCTCGAGCCCACAGGGTTCTCCGAGTCCCTTGGTCACCACCGCACTCGGCCAACAGTAACTCAACGCGTGGTGTCTATTCCTTTGCTTATCTATCCTCACGTGGTGTTCACATTGTTTACTATCCAGCAGATACTTGCAGAGTTCTTTTGTTTGCAGTGGCGACTGTGTACAAAAGGAAAAACGTCCCCGTTAGCGAGGAAAAAGAGTCTGTACTTTTTCTGGAAAAGAATTTTGATAATGTTCAAATGAATGTCACAGGTAATGAGGACCATATCCTCATCAGTGAGCTAGATTGACTCTGGGTTGCTGAAGGCAGCGGTTTCTGGAGAATATTGCAGTTCTGTCCCCTGTGTTCAGATTGTATCAATGGCGATAAGGTTTGCTGTGCATGTTATTGAGTTACCCTGAGACTTCAGTCTGAAATATTCATCTTAATCATTTTGACAAAATTATTTTGCCATTGCGTGTCATATGTCATGCAGTCTTAGTTCAAGAGACTGAAGCTGTTTCACCCTTCTTGGTGACGCAAAGGCAAAACTGAAGGTAGATAATTTCACTGTGCAGTGGATGAGCAGTGATGTCAGGGTTTGCTGAGTTATGAGCCGCTCTGGGAAAATTCCTAGGTAAATGGTCTCCAGGTGTTAAGTTTATTGGGTCTTTGCAACTTTTCTAATTTTTCCTTAAATATCAGCCTCTTACTTATTGCTATATCGTTATATTTGCCTCTAGAAGTCACCTCCACCTTGGACCATTTATTCGGGCTGACTTGTTGAGCCTTCGCTATGTGCAGGGCTGGCTTCTGTGCACTGAGGACCCAGTGCAGGGGAGACCATGGCAGGGAGTGCCTGCCTGCCTGGAGCACAGCTGGGTGTGGGAGGCCCACTGTGCAAGACCACAAAGAAGCAACTCATTTGCTTTGCTACTGGAGAGTGATAATTGCATTGTAGAAGTTTCTGCATCAATCAAGGATGAAAAAGATCCAAGAACATTGCATGCTAAGGGTCCATCTCTGTTTTTCTTCACAATAATTCCTAAACAATGAGATTCTTGACTTTATGGCTCTGGAAATGTGGAGCTTCAGTATTTCTACGCAGTATTGAATATAATAAGGAAAATGGTTCAGTGTCACTCGAACCAAGTGGCTCTTTGCTGTGTCTTAAATTTGAGGCTAACTTGCCATCCAAGAGGCCGGAGATCCAAATTCTGCACAACTACTGGGTCCGAGTCTCCACGGGGCCCATCTTGGGCCTTCAGCTGGTAGCATCTGGAATGCAGTCCTGGTTGCCGCTCCTCACCACTGATTCTGCCGTCCCAGTCTTATCAAATAGGACTTTACTTTTCCCCAGTCAGGATGCTGTTCTCAAGCTCTTCCCCTTCCTCAGCCTCTGCCCTCCAAACCCTATGCCACATCTGGTTCGTCAACTCAGTCAATGATTTTACTTCTAAACAGCATATCCTGAGTCTGAATCAGATCATGATTTTCCTAGTGGGGAATCATGAACTCTGTCAGGTCTTGCTCTGCCTTTGGAGAAAGCTCACAACTTCCAACTTTGGATTCAAGCCTGATCTGATGGGTCTCCTAGCTAAGGTTTTTATTTATTGTCTTTGTACGCTGCCTCTCTCTTGTCATGCTCTGAGCATGACCTCCTTTCTGTCACTCTCCATTCTCTTTGGCCAGCACACTCTATTTCCAGCCAAATGGCCGCCTCCTTCCTGTTACCACTGAGTTCTTGGCTCCAGCATCATGCCTTACCCTTCTAGAAACCTCGTGGGCTTTTCCTGCATGGGAACCATTGCAGGTCCTGACCCAGGAGGTAAAGGTGGCCTAGAGTTTCAATAGGCTTCCAGGTGAAGGCTGAGGTGTCTATCCTTCAGACTATACCACGTCCTAGTAGCAACCAAGAAATATTTGTTGTCCAATATGTTTTTGCTCTTGTCAACCCTCAGGGGCACAAAAGAGCCAAGATTCCAGCTTTAGATAAGAGAACAGCTGTTGGGATTGGAGAGTACTTCTCAATGAAGTGTTAAGGCTGAAGGAAGAACCTTCCTTTATCAAAAAGCCCAAAGAATGATAGGATAGTCTGTTTGTAAAGGATGCTGACTAAATCAGTTATGGTCTTCAAGTAGAATTTTGCTTATTTTCTAAATTCTCCTGACTTAGAGTTTACATCATATCTTGAAATGAAACTTTTTCCACTACAGCACTGAATAAAATTGAAAAAATTATCACATCCCAGTCAATTCCTTGCTTACTGTAGATACCTTACCGTAAATACTGTAAGTGGGGAACACAAAACAGAGGTCTGCACCAGTGAAAGGTCAAACACTACAAATCTGAGACTATTCACCAGCTTTCTGTTTTGTAAATCTATATTTTTGAAAAAAGAAAGAACACTGCTGTTACTACAGCTATCTTTATGAATAAAACAGGGACCATCTCTTCATTTTATGAGATGTCTTTGCAATATCATCACAGTCAATCAACAAATGTTGGATATGTGCCTGTCTGCAGGATATTTCGTGTGAGAATTTAGCACACAGCTCTGCCTTTTGAGGTTATTACAATTCAGATGAAAGACACAGATATTTATAAAAATTCATCATGTGAGATACTATAGAACTAATACTTTACTGTTTCAAAGGCAAGGATCCAAAGCCCTAGAACTCCTAAGCATCCGTGATATCCCAGTCTGCATCACACACAACAGGAACAGTGCAAACCAGGGCATCTTATAAAGTAAATGCGAAGAATATCCATGTTAAAATACAGATTTTGAATCAGTGGGTCTGGATAAGGCCTTAGATAGGTCCCCCAGTGAAAGCGGTGCTGCTGGAATGAGAACCACACTTTGAGGAGAAATGAGATATAATAGTGTTACTCAAAGTATGGCTACCAAACTCCCAAGGCCCTTCCTAGACTACTAAATCTGAAACCTGGGGGTGGGGCTCATGACTGTTGCTTTAGCACCTGCTGTAGGTAATTCCTATGCTTCCTTAAGTTTGATTGAAAAGCACTGCCATAGACATTAAGCACTGCAGGGCCAGATGTGTTGAATTCAGGCCCCGTGTCCTTTTCCTCAGCAATTAGCCCTGGAGGTGATGTCAGGCCCTTGCCTTTTTCAAGGACTGTCAGTCCCAAGTGGCGTGGTTCAACTGTTCCAACCTAAGCAGGTAGGAGACTCACTGGGGGACCCAGTGAGAGACTGACACACCCTCAGCATGCTTTTAGGCACAGACTAGGTCAGGCCAGAAAGAAAACAACAGCCAGAAAAAAGTGGTGATTTTAGGCAGATTGATGGCTATTCTTATTGTAATATTCATGAAAGCGGAGGCTTTGTAATGGATTGAGCAGATGTGGACGTCCTGCTGCCAGAGGCTCCCTGCCTCACAGGGAACTGGAATCATGCAGTACGTTTTCCGTCCTCTGGCCTGCGATTGAGTTGTCACCAGCTCCCAGACACTGACTCAGGGACCTGGATGGCGCTGACTGATGCACTCCAAGGATGTCAGTACTAACACATAAACCACACGAGGAGAGCTGATTCTCGAGACCAAATGAGTGGCATTACTCTTGCCCACAGCCCCCTAAGACTGTGGCATGGAGGAGAGGTAAGTGAGCCTCAGGTGCTAGCAGGACCTGGGAAACTGAGGACCCATGGGAAACCTTTAATGGAAAGATACCAGGCAAACTTTGGGAGATTTTTCTAACAGTGAGTTAATGGGATAGCAAAATAGAGTCATGTTTTGGCACTTCTCCCACTTTCTCTTTTAATTTCCACACTGTTCAACTGTTTAGTTGAGGACGCATCTTTCTGGAACTGCAGTTGAGCCATTAATTTTCCATTCTATCAGAAGATTTGAAATATGATTCATTATTATTTATTTTGTCAATGGTATAATGACTTTGGCCATTAATAATAGAAAGGCAAATTCTAATTTGGAATTGACAAACTCCTTAGGCAATTAATTTTCTTTGATCTATTTGTTTTCACAAACCTGAGAACCTCATTAATCAGTACACTGATTTTGGAAGTTGAGCCCACCAGAATCCAGCAAGCCTACTCTAGTTCTGTATTCACCCTGATGCTTTGGCTGAAACAGAAGCCCTTGGCATTGTCTCCAGATTCCAAACACAAACAAAAATGAACAAACGAAAGAAACCGAATGTCCACACAAATGTGCCCTCAGTGCAGCGGGACAGTCAGCTGCACCTGGCATACCTTCTGCTCCTGGCTGGCCAAGAATCCCGCTGTTATTACTTCAGTCTAAAAATCTGAGTTCCAGTGAGACATAGCCCTAGAACGGGTAACACTTCCAAATGTCCCACAAAGTGAAGTATTTTGCAAAGAAGAGGAAAAATACAAAATGACCAGTGGGTTCACAAAGTACAGCTAGAGAAGAATGGGACACAGAGGTCTCAAAGCAAACAGACTTCCTATTGCAAGTCTGTTGCCGGGAAGGTGTTGGACTCTCCAAGTAGCTTTTCCATGTAACACATCATATTAATACTCAGTCTATGTCTTATCTTCTCTGCCCAAAGCCAGCGGGAGGACAGCGAACACATTTTGAAAAGCTGAAAGTACTATACAAAGATGAGTTATTACTTTCTAAGGGATTTCTCTGTTTTGTGCCAAGTAGATATCTGACCTTTTGAGGTGGGGGAGAGGGGACCAACCAGTAAACCGAAAGGGAACTGATAGTATTTTAAAAGGTGATAGAATTTTTAAAGAAAGAGTGTTGTCTATAAACAGTGCAAGAGTGCTTAGAATGTATTATCATTTTTGAGACACAACAGAATACAGTGGTCTTTTCTAAGACACAATAAAAAGTGGTGGTTATACTGCCAGATAGTGATCCCAGGACCTGGGCGACTGTATGAGTTTGTGGGAACAGATGCTTAAGATGTTTCATGACACAATCACAGTAGCCCCAACCACCCACTGATGGCCTTGGGTTAATTTGGTTCTTTTGGACCTTGGTTTTTATGCTATTTTAACAGTTGCCTTTCCTGCATTTTATTGTGCACAAAACACTTTTCTTTTGAATTGTTTGTCTGTTTCTGATGTCAGAATCCAAGAGAGACAGCCTTGGAAACAATAAAGATTAGAAAGAAAAGTCGTTGGTTGTATTGGTCCTTTATGTTGAGGGTTTGTGAAAGTGAATTTATTACACTCCAAATCTCCCCCATCAGGCCATGGATTATCTGGACAATCAGAGGACTGGGGCTGAGTAGCACAAGAAGCGTGTCTAAGGGAAAGATGTTTCCACCTGGAAGAATGGCTCTGCTCCAGACCTATTCCTGGTGGATTTGTTAATTGGATTTGTTCTTGCAGTTAAGGCAAATCAGCATATATTTTAGTTAGTGGTTTCAGGCACTGCAAAATTGGACTTCTGCTCAAGGAAAAGTGGCCAAGAAATAAAACCACTTTCTCCTGAGGTTTAGTCCTACTGGACTAAAAGGAAATTTACATGCTAAGCAGAAAGGAAAGTAAAAGTACTATACATCTAAATGTCACTACTCAGGTTGAGAGATTCAGATGTGATATTTCTAAACTTTTCCACAAACCAAAAAAAGGTACACAAAATTGTGTGGCCACAACTCCGGCAACTCATGTCCCACACGAAAATGATAGTCACGTAATAATCTTCACAGATAAACGAGAGTGCCGTCCTACTAGTCGGAATATGGTGCTACTGGCAAGGCCAGCAGTGAGCGCAGGTGTGCAGCAGACCCCTGTAATGAGGAGTTCTTTCCACACTGCATGTGTGAAGATTGCTCTTCAATTGGCAGCTGCAACTGTTATTGTACAGCCAGTGCAGCTGTTGGAATTAAAATATGCCTGGGGCTGCTTGCCACTCGGGTCCTTAGGAATCCCTTGCTCTGCCCAATGGGTCTGGCAGGACTTGGAGAAGGCCCAGAAGAAAGGAGGCATGAACTGGCTGCAATGCAAACTCAAAAGACTGCAGGACTAAGCACACGGGGAAAGCCTGGGTGAGACCCTAGAGCAGAAAAATGGCGTTAAGGGAGGAAATGGTGAAGCTCAAGTAAAGCCTGTAGTTAATAGTATCACATCATAGTATTAACTATTCAATTTCGGCAATGTAAGTAGTAACATTAGGGGAACTGAGTGAAGGGTACATGGGAAATCTCTGAATTATCTTTGCAATTTTTTCAGTAAGTCTGCAATTGCTATAATTTTTAAAGTAAAAACATGTATTTACAAATAATTTATGGACGCTCCCACCTAATATAGAGAAATAAAGTGAGCAGGCAGGTTGGACCCCAATCTCAAACTGATCAGTGCTTGTCCTGTCTAGAAAATGTTCAACTGCTAACCTCACTAAGAATCATAGGACTTGGTTTTCTACGATTTTTACTTTTTCAAGAGTACTTATAAATCTGTTTTGAAAACATGTCTTCTTTTCTGGACACTGAACATTTAGTAACTATGTGGGAGAATTGTCCCAGAGCTTTAAAATTCAAATGTCGAGGCACCAGATTTAGAGATTATAGTTGGGTAGATTTAGGGCAAACAGGATGGTATGCTTTTTTTTTTTTTTTTCCTTTTCTTTTTTGGCACTGGGGATTGAACTCATGACCTCGCACCTGCCAGACAGGTGCTTAAGCCACTAAGCCAAACTCCAGGCCCTGGTTTTTTGAGGCAGGGTCGCACTGTGTAGCTCATTCCGGTCTTGCGCTCACGCTGTAGCCCAAGCCGGCCTCGAACTCACAACACTCCGCCTGCCTCAGCCTCCTGAGTGCTGGGATTAAAGGCATGCGCCACCCATGCACGGCTGGATGGTATGCTTTTAATTAGCACTTTGATTGATTCAGATTCTGCTCAGATATAATCCTTAAGGAGAAAGATTTCTTTTCCCTTAGTTTCTCACTCTCTACAGTTCAATTTCTTACCTTTTCTGTCATTGACAGGGATACAACTTCAAGACCAGTGTTAAAATACAGATCAACAGCCTATTCAATATGGTAGCCACTAGCACGTGAAATGCAGGGCTCTAAGTATAAAATACTACCAGGATTTCAAAGACTTGCTACAAATTTAAGCATGCAAAATATCTTGCTAATAAGTTAGAGCCATGACTAAAAAGCAGTCACATAATATGTTACAAGAGGGCAAGACAAGTGTGATTTTTCATAGGTGCCATTTCCAGGAGTTCTAAGGAGTTCTAAGGAAACAGATTCTAAGTTGGGTATTAAATGGGGCACAGATTAAGGCAATGCCACTTGTTTAATCTCCAATTAAGAAACAGTATTTTCAGAGACATTTGTAATTAAAGATGCTTTTGGAAGCTCTCCAGGCTGACGTCAGGTATTCAATGAAGAATATATAACAAAAATTAATGCTGAGGTAGGATAGAAAAAGATTTTAAGATCTCAATAACACCTTGTGTTCAACATAACATCTCAAACTCTATTTTGATCTCGTTCAGCCATGAATCTTCCAAATACATCATGTTGATGCTTTCTTTTCTTACCTTTTTATTTTTTAATTTTTAACTGTAAATATGTAAGGTATACAGCATGATGCTTGGATATACTTATTTTGGTAGTTATATTGTCATGTGTTCATTAACAATGTGAATATGTTCTGAGAACTGTATTGTTAGATGATTTAATCCTTGCGAGAAAATCACAGAGTGTACTTATACAAACTGTTGTGGCTAAGCTCGATTGTGTCAATTTTATGAGCTTGGGAGCCACTCAGCGGATGGATGGAACATTTTTGTCGTGTCTGGGTAGGCCATGGAGGTGTGACGTTTGCTGCTATATCTGGATGCTTTTTCTTCACTGGCAACACTTCGGTCTTCTGCTTTCTGATCACCATGGAAAGCCTTGCTCTACCACATGCTTTTGCCATAATGTGCTTTCCTTGGTGCCAAGCAACCATGGGCTAAATCCCCTGAAATGGTAAGTTATAGTAAGCTTCTCCTCCTTTAAAGTGTGGGTATCAGCATAGCAGGCCATAACGTCTGCTTACATAAATACAAAAAAAATAGAAATAATCCCATGTACATTATCAGATTATGGTACAATTAAACTAGCAATCGATGGCAAAAGAAACCACAGAAATTGTGTAAATGCATGAAGATGAAACAATTCTTGGTTAATATCAGTGGGTAACAGAAGAAATCAAGGAAATTAAATAGTTCCAAAAATCCAATGATGATGCCAGCATAAAATAACCTAAGGACAAAATGAAAGCAGTCCTGAGAGAGAAGATTATAGCTGTGAATACCCACATAGAAAAACAGAGCAATCCTAAATAAATACCATAATGATACAAGTCAAGGCCCTAGAGAAACAAAGCAATTCAAATCCAAAACCAGCATGAGGAAGGAAATTATAAAGACCAATGTGAACATTAGTGATATTGAGACTAAAAAAATCCAATACAAAGAATTAATAAATCAATTAACTCACTTTTAGAAAGGATAAACAAAATAGATAAACCCTTAGCAAAACATATCAAAAGAGGGAATATTAAACAAATACCAATTCAATTAGACATGAAAAGGGTGAAATCACAATAGAAATCCCTGCTATTGAGAGGATTATAAGCAACAAGTTTGAAAACATATATTTCAATAAAGTGGAGAATTTCAAAGAAATTGACAGATTTCTAAACACGAATTACCAAAGCTGAACCAAGAAGGAAAAACAACAACAACAACAAAACACAACCCTGAACAGTCCAATAACAGCCTATAAAATTGAAAGAGTAATAAAAACCTACCAACTAAGAAAAGCCCCAAACTTGATGGAGTCACCACTGAATTTTATAAGAACTTCAGGGAAGATCTAAAGTCAATATTCTTCAAACCCTTCAATGAAATTGAAAGGGAAGGAGTGCTGACAAATATATTCCTGGAATCTAACATTACCTAAATACCAAAACCAGAAAAAGACTTAACAATAAAAGAAAACTACAGGCTGATCTCTTTAATGAAGATAGAAGCTAAATTCTTGAACAAGGCCCTGCTGAACAGAATACAGAAAATCACTAAAAAATTCATATATGATGACCAAGATGCCTTCAACCCAGGGATGCAAGTATGGTTTAACATATGTAAATCAATAAATGCAGCACCTCATACAACCAAAGACAAAAACCACATGATCATCTCAATAGATATAGAAAAAGCTTTTGACAAACTATATCCATTTATGATCAAAAACTCTGAAAAAAAAAAGCACAAAAGGACCTTATATCAACCAGATAAAAGTCATTTATGACAAATTCATCACCAACCTTATGCTAAGGGAGAAAAATTGAAATCTGTTCTCCTAAAATCAAAAAGAACACAAGGTTGTTCATTCTTTTTACTTTTGTTCAAGATAAGACTCCAAACTTCAGCCAGCACTACCAGGCAAGAGAAAGAAAAAAAAGGATATTTGTAGGAAAGGAGGAAGTCAGATGATCCTCAGTCACAGATAATAAGACCCTGTACATAAAAGACCCACAGAATTTCCTAACAGAATCCTAGAAAAAACAAGTTCAGTCAAGTAGCAGGAAACAAAATCAACACACAAAAATCACAATGACACACTGAAAAAAGATAATACCATATACAATAACTTAAAAAAAAACCCAAACAAATAAAAACAGAACTGCAGAAAAGAAAAAAAAAAAAAAAACTAAATGTCTAGATATTGTCCAAGAAAGTGAAAGTTATAATACCCTGAAAGAGGAGACTGAAGAGGACACCAAAAATGGAAAGACATCCTTTATTTTTGAATAGGCAGGACCAATATTGTCCAATGGCCATATTACCAAAACTGATATAGTGCAGTCTCAAACTACCAACAACCTTCTTCACAGAATTAGAAAATTTTTTTCAAAAATTTATATGGAACCAGAAAAATCAAGACGGTAAAAGCAATACTGGACAACAAAAGCAAAGCAGGAAGAATCACAATCTTGGATCGGAAGTGCTGGCACAGAAACAGAAATAGAATCCATATGGAAATTCCTCATAAAACTCAAATTAGCAATTCCATTCAGCTCAGCTACTCCCTGTCTAGTTATCTTCCCAAAAGTGTTAAAGACATCATATTACAGTAAAGCATGAATACCTGTGTTCACAGGAGGACAGCTCTTAATAGCTAAATGTTGACCACATGTATGTCCATCAACAGATGACTGGATAAAGGAAATACACATATAAACCCAATGGAGTGCTACTCAGTCATAAAGCAGGATAAATATGTCATTTATAGGAAAATGGATGCACTTTGAGATCATAATCCTTGGTGAAATCAGACACAGAAACTTAAATATTGCATGGAATCTTTTATATGAGAAACCCAATAATTTATTTAAATAAATAATTTAAAAGATAGATAAGAGGAAACAGGGAGATAGACCTTTTTGCAAATCTAGAGATTTAGGGGAAAGCAAAGGGAAAGTCAAAAGGAGTAAGATACAATATGTATGCATAACAACTCATTTAGATGAATGTATCCAGCATGTATCACGAACATGTGCTAGCAAAAAAAATTTGTGGGTGCCAGGTGTCCCTGCAGGGGCAAAGCGGGATTGATACACAAGCCCAATTGTACAGGTTGCTACAGTTCAGATCTGAACTGTCCCCAAAGTCCTACATGTTACAGGCTTGGCCCCCAACCTGTGGTGTGATTGGGAAGTGGTGTAACCTTTAAGAGGTGGGACCTGGGGAGGGGTTTTCAACCCCTTTCTCTTCCACCTTTTCACTTTCCTGACTTAAGGAGACAGTTTTGCTTTGCCATGCATGGCCTGCCATGAAGAACTGCGTTGTGGTAAACCCACACACAGCAGGACTAACAGACCACAGACTTAAACCTCCTAAACTATGAACCAAGCAAACTTTTCTCTGTACGTTAATCACCCCAGGTGTGTGTTACAGTAATGGAAAGCTGACCAACACACAGGTGAGTCGCTTGATGCACCGTCCTGATGACATCGATAGATGTGGTGAAGACAATAGGTATGCAGCTAAATCCTGCATGTCACTGCATATTGCTTCACAGTGAACTTGGTTTTTTATAAGAAGAAATATACTCTAACATAATGACAGAAAGTGTAGTGTAGTAAATGTGAAAACTAGTAATATGACTTCAGTGGCAGATCCCAAACCTATAGACACAATTTACATCTTGCTCTCTTACGACCTTCCTTGGACTCAACGAAAGACACTTAAGCCTGGAAGTCAGGAACATAAAGTGCAAAATTAACACCTTATCAAAGAAGACAAATGAATAGAAAAATAAGGATCAAAACAGCTCAAAAGCTAGAAATTAAAAAGAGAAAGAAAAAAAAGAGAGAAAGGATAACATTAGGGATCTAGCCTAAAGAAAATTTATAGCTGAGCATTAAATTGAATGATAAACCTCAGAGCAATCAAAGGAAGCAAGGAAATGTGTTGAGTCTATAGTTTTCAGGGTCTGATAAAGGAAGCTTATGAATTCTTTGGTAGGGACTTGTTTTCTCCTAGTAATAAATTCTCAGAGGTTTTTTTGTTGGATTCATTTTTATATGAATGACAATATAGCCTGAAAAGTGGCTTACGAAGGATGCAGAAATGATTTTCTTCGAACCATTTCTTATACTGACCTGCAATAAACACTGAGGCCTAGCTGCTTATTAAATCATAACTCAGTGAAGATATTTCTTTAGAGAATTTAGTTAATGGGGTTCAGACCCATAACTTTCAGGTGATTTATTTTGGCATTCAGACAGCGCTCAGAAGGCCAAGATGGATGGATGGCTAGCATGGCTCAGAGAGCATCATTGTCAAGAACCCACTGTTTTTGTTGATATTTAGACAGGAGCCAGAGACTGGTCCAAGTGTTTGAAAGCAACTCGAGCTATGTGCTGTGATTGTAGGGATCAGTGCTGAAATATTATCGTGCATATCCTGGTGTGAATGCATCCTTCCGAAATCTAGCTCATGACAAGGTTTTAGAATTAAGAAGTGGAGCCTTTATGAGGCGACTGATTAGACCATGAGGACTTCTCCACTGTAAATGGGATTGGGTTCCCTTCCAAGGGCTAGACAAGTATTTTGTTTTCTCTTGTCCCTCTGTCTTTCACTATTTAAGGACACAGCAGGAAGCCCTTGGCAGGTGCTGGCATCTTGACCTTTGACTTCCCAGACCCCCGAACTGTGAGAAATAAATCTATGTTCTTTATAAATTCCCTGTGATCGTCTGTTATGATAGCACAAATGGACTAAGACATGTGTTAGACATTTCTTTTTGTAGAAGTGGGACTAAATTTCCCTGGTACTAGGATAAAAATTCCACATATTTATAAAAGCAGGTCCAGAATTAATTTTCCCATTGAACTTCGAACTTTCCCACAAAATTGGTACAACTCTGGTCTGGAAATTTTGAATTGCCACCTGTGGGTTGTTTTACGGTTAACACAATAATCTACCACTGCACAGGCAAAGGTAGCTTTCTGAGTTACTGTTCCTTTGATAGACTACAAAGTAGACCCTCATTGATTTTATTCTGATGCACTGCTTCATCAGCAGAAGTGGCAAGTAGTTCCCTGGAGAAAGCCATTCTGTATGGTCAACAGAGAGGTTTAATGACAAGAAATTATGTCAAGTCATCGGCCTCTTTCATTGTCTCTTTCTCCATCGCGTTCTCCTTGTCCCGTTTAGAGCCCTTTTTCTTACACTCTCATCCATAGACTAAGTGAACAAAGCCTAGGAAGTGGGAGAAACTCCCATCCCCTTCTTTCAGAGCTCTGAGACTATGCTGTAACTGCCCGAGAGAGCCCACGCACCTTCGGCATTGGAGTTGTTTCTCGCGAGCTCCTCGGTGACTGTAAAGTGCAGGTGGGTGTCCAGAGCCACCTTCCTGGTCAAACATCGAATCTTCACTCACCACAGCACGCACATATTCACTTCTTCCCGCGGCTCGCTAAGGTGCATAGAAGCTGTCCCCTTCCCTCTTCTGGGAAATCTAAAGGGTTAAGTGTTGTAGGAGATTTTGTGTTCAAGAGTTAATGGTCCATAAAGATACTTTCAGTGTTTTGGTAGTAACTCCAGAAGAAGAGTTTTACAAAGGTGTTTTCGTATAACGTCTCACATGATTGCAAATAAATGCTTTAAACTGATTATTATACACAACCCTGGATAAACAGCTGCAGATAATAAACAATTAGAACCTAGAAATAAAATATACTTTAAAAATAAGAAGGGCCGGGGATATAGCTCAGGGACACAGTGCTTGCTTGGCAAGCGCAAGGTTGTGAGTTTGATCCCAGATCCAAAAAAAACAAAAAACAAAAAAACACAAAAAAGCCACACCCCAAAATAGTAAAAGCTAATGGGTGTGCTGTGACATCGCTAACTTCACTGAGCTGGCCCTCTGGGTCCCATCATCGTGTATAACATTGAACCGTTTCTCAGTTATTTTAAGGGTGTTATGGTGGTTTCTCTTTTAAAATGGTCGATCCTTTTAAAAAATCCCTTCGAGTCATTTTGTGGTTTCCATACTTTTGGGAAACAGACACCTAGATGTTAATTGTTTTTCAAGGCAAATGAAAGAAATGGGAAGCAGACTCCTTCTCCGGGGCCATGGTGAGAAAGTGGATTGATCGAGATAGGTCCAGATTTTTGTGTGATTATATTCCCACTCTGTCTTCATTTTTCCCTGAGACTGAACAGTCCTCAATCTTACAGCACATTAAAAATCTCTCCCAGGCAGTCGTCTCATCTTTAGAGATCTTCCCTAAATGTGTTAAAGAGGGGAAGACGGGTGGTAGCATTTCTCAATTAGCATCTCCAAACAATGCAACTAAATTCTAAAAATAATTCCAAAAGAAGAAATGTGTACCCACATTAGAAACAGGAAGTCTTCCACCCAGGATATTTTGGATGGGTTCATTCAAAAGATATTAGATGGGGAAAACATGTATCTTCTTTTCCAGCTGCCGGACGTGACTGCATTCCTTAATGTGGTATTTTTAGTGGAGAGGTTTTAGTTCAGAGAGCACAGCCTCCCTGAAGTATATACTCAGGAAACTCTGGTGATCCAGGCTGGTCTCGTGGTAACCGCTGGCTCACAGCCCTGTAGCCCGCTTTGCTCCCCACCTACAGGAGGCTTGGTGCAATAACAAGACAGACTGTGTGAGCCGACACCCCTAAAGCAACACTGGGTCGCATCACTTGTTGGAGAGGGCACCTACTTTGACCCAACCATAGTAACTAAAATGCTCCCTTGCTCCCTTTTACCTGAGGGTCTGAGGGTGACACAGCCTGGCTAACCGACCACCAAAACTGTTCCTTCTTCCTGAGCACAAAGCCAGGTGGACCGCCCTCCAGATTTCCTGGGCTAACATGGCCATGCAATCCATCCCAGATCAGTGGATTTTAGGCAAAAGTGATAAAGACCCCCTTGAGACTTTGGCCATTAAATACTTCCTGTCTGTGATTCCCTTGATCCCCTCCTGTCAGTGACACTGACAGTTATATTTGATGTTGTCAGAGCTGTAAGAGGGAAGGAGCCTGAATCACAGAGTTACCCTTGGAGGTGATCTGCAGATTAATCAAGGGATACCTGGTTTGAAATTTGTGCGGTCCATTGATAAACATTTAAGCCAGCCACTGTGACAAGCAGTAATGGTTATTCTAACCAATATATTGATTTTAGGTTGCTGCTATTGATGTTATATGCTTTGTTTTTTCAAGTATTTTTGAGGGTGAGGGCCACGCAGTACTGTTATAAGTTGTCCCCGCAGTCTTGGTGCCCTTCTGTGAACCTAAAGCTTGATAGTTACTAATTTGTATTCTGTCATCCTTGGCTTGAGAGGCTTTGCTGGTGCGAAAACCCAGTGCCAGCTGCCTGTTTGCCTTTCTTTCTTTCTCTTTCTTTCTTTCTTTATTTCTTTCAGATTCTCTGCTCAATCTCACTCTCTATAAGCAGGACCTCCCTCCTCAATTTGTGTCTGGTTATTCCCTCCATACATTTAATACCACTCTCTGGAGTCTCCCAGCCTCATTCATTTGACCATGAATGGGCATCAGCTGGCCAAACTCTGGCCATTGCCTGACCAAACACTCAGAGTGTTCTTCTTGGGCCAACAAACAGCAACAAACAACAAACATTCTCGGGTCCGATTCCAAACTTACTGAATCACCAGTGCCATGGGTGGGCTCAGCAATGTGTGTTTTAACAAGCTGTCCAGGTGATCTTGACACAGGATCAAGCTTGAGAACTTCCATTCTAGAACCCAGCATTCTGGAATCTGAGCCTCAGTCCTGTCCACCAAGACCAATGCTAGAAAGTGGTGGTGCTGTAATTTCGCCCAGCAAGAAAACAGATCTGGAATCTACTCAGATAATCCTGCCTTTTTCTTTTGGCAAAGATCTTCAGATATCTTTTTGAAATGAAACTTACAGTCCCTCACACTAAGATAAAGCATTTTGATTAAATACATGACTATAAATTGAAGTGCTTTCCCAACACCAAATAAACAAGACTCTTTAAATCCTTTTATTGTGTGTGTGTGTGTGTGTGTGTGTGTGTGTGTATGTGTTTTAATACAGTCATGAAAATTAGATCACTGCTAGGAAGCCAAGAGCATGATCTATATTTTCTGGAACAATATGCTGGGCTTATTGCTGATGAAGTCACCTTCCTTCTCTAAGGGGATTTGATGCTGATTAAGTAGTGATGTTTAAGGTTTTAGAAATTACTCTGAAAACATCAATTTTCCTTTTTTAAAAGTTTCATTAAACAGTGGTCCCCGAGGATAATAATTCAATGATGAATATCTTAGCTCCTTCAAAAAGTCAATAAAGTGAAATGCATCGTGGGTTGCTTTGAGATTAGTCTCCTTACTTAGAGAAGTATCGAGTTGTTGAAGGTGAGAAACTGTAAGTATTGTTCTTCTATTGCAGCCTTAGTTGCAGCAGAATGCTAATTATTCATGTTGTTTTCAAAAAGTAGAGGCCTTCTAGAGAAAATCATATTTAAAATCTAGCTATTCTCTGGAAAGCAAGCTGCAAATAAGCTTTAAATTTTTTAAGTACACCAAAAATCAACAGCACCAACATGAACAAAACTGTTCCACATTCTCACACTAACAATGTGCAGCAATAGTTGAAGGTATTTACATTTTCAGTGTTTGAATATCATTTCTAAGGCTTTCTGAAACTCAACAAGGCATGGAAACAAGGTCTCTGTGTCATTCAGAGGGTTACAGATGAAGCTCAAAGTGCAGCCAGTGCCTCATAGAGGTTACAGCCGCAGAAAAACCCCAACAACCTCGAGCCCCAGACTTGGTTATTGTCAAGTCCACGTTGATGAGAAACCAATCAACAAGCAGGTATTTATATTTGGCCTTCATTTCCCAGCTGTAACTGCATGACAAATGCTGAGAAGTAAATATATGTAGACAGACGTGAGGGCTGAGTTTTGCACATGCTGGAGCACAGGTACAGATTTTTATGAAAAAAAATCAAATAAAGGTAAGAGAAGGAAAAGACTGAGGATATTCAGCTTCTCGAAGGCCTGCTGAGAAAATCTCAGGCAAGCCCTTGATACTTCTTTTCAGACAGAAGCATGGAACCTGGATCTCATTCACATGGTTAGCTTCCAATCCAGATATGTTTATTTTCGAGAAACTTTCAGATTCCTTAAAGTAAAAGGTGAGATCTTGTGTAGCAGCAGCAGCAGCACCAGCGCCACTACCACTAATCTATGTGAGAGGTTTATGCTGTCTTCTAGTTCAGTTAATTCCTTAGAAAGTGTGACCAGATGCATTCTTCTTCCATGTTCCCCTCTGCTTCCAGAATGCCCAAATCTTCTGAAGAAAGGCGCTCCATACCTCCCCGTTGCGCAAAGGCCGTATCTGTCCCTGAGGTTTCTTATGAGTTACTGTCATTATTGGAAATCATTTATAAATACCCCATAAACATGGAGCTCTGTGCAGTATGCTAGACAACAAAATTAATAAAGACCTGTATTTTTCAATACTTAAAATATCCGTACATATTATACCATTTAATCTGTACATTTAATACACTCCCAAAGACAGACATTAGAGAAATATATACTACCAATCAAATCATAATATAAGCAACACAAATATCTGTGGGAAATATGAGTATTATTGATAAGCAAAAGGGTCATCTGTGATGTAGTACAGGAAACAGTGATGAGTATTGCCAGGTTAAAAGTAACAGCCTTTGTAACACACACACACATAAACACACACCCTCTTCCTGCTTTTAGCACTGCATGCAGACCCTCCGTTTGGGCAGGTAGAAAGGTTACCTGCATATTTTTCCCCACCAGCCTTGCCATCAAAGATGTGTCGTTCCCTTTATTTGGTGTAAAATTCAGTCAGAAAGAGCTTCTTTGCAACTAATGGACCCTTGAAGCACTCTCCCAATGGCTGAGCTTAAAAATGGCACCAAGACAGATGATTCTGATTTTGCAAAAATAACCATGAGTCCTCCGGGTACCATACCAGGGCCGTTGTACCCCAGGGTAATAGTGAATATTTTACAGGACGTATTAGAAGGAAGCAGAGTCTTCCACAGAAATCAGTTCATGAAGACAGTTCTTAAAGACTATTTGGACACATCATAGAGCAAAAATAAAATTTCATAATAAAGACACTGAAGCAGAAGCGGACATCTCAGCAAGGGTGAGACTGTTGGAAGCAAGATTCCCATAGAACATTCCAGAGCTTCCAGCCCAGCCCAACTCAGAGGAATCCCCTTCACTGCACAGTTAAAAGATGTCTCGGCCTCAGTGAAAAGAGAGTCTGGAAAGTCAGAAGCTCGGGCTGTATCTTTTACTCAATTGCATGCAATTAACATCCATAGATTTTATGACTCTTGATTGAGGGTATAGGCCTAATCACTCTCATCAAATGCTTCTAACATCGTAATAAAGTCTAATGTTAAAATAAGTGAAATGAGAGAGGGAGCATCGGTTTTACTACTTGAGCAGTTACATTAAACAGATATCTTCATAATTCAAAGAACTGAAATAAAAATGTCTTAATTGTAAGTAAGAAAAAAAAGCAGGAAAAATGTACAGGAACAAATATGAAAAGATACCAAGGTTGAAGTTTCCCCTCATGTCTACGAAGGAGGTTGTGTGTGAGGAAAGGAGAAAACCAAGGGAGCAGCCCCACTACCGATGCCTCTCTGGGTGGCCAATCAGTTTCATGGCTCCCTAAATTAGTTTTCTTGCTTCTCAGCACAGAGATGCTGATTTTTGATTTCCTGCTTTATGGTAACTGACTTCCTGTGTCCTCCTTGGTGAGGCTGAGAGATCCCTCTTCCCCAGGTTTTCGGAGGAGCTAGATTATCCAGTCACCTCCCTGCCACCTTTCCCCATCCTGTTCTGACTCGAATCACGTGCCCGCCTCTGTCTTTCTTAGAAGAGTGCCAGTTTGCAGTCAACAACCCCTCCCCTCCCCTCCCAATGAGACGCTGACAGAACCCAAGTAGAGCAATGCTTCACACCTCTAATATACCATCCGCGCAGCAAGTATTGCTCAGGGAACTCTCAGGAATCTGATCACCTGGCTTGTCTGAGATGCTTGTCCACATGGATGGTGAGCACAGGCTGTGTAGCGAGGTGAGTGACATGATATTGGATGGGAAATCAGCCCCCAAAAGATCACAAGTTCATTCATTCATTCATTCATTTCATTCATTCAACAAATATCACCAAACCTATATGCTATGTCAGAAGCTGTCCCAGTCAGCTGGGATACCCAAGGAAAGAAACTAGATAAACAAAATAGTATACAAGTGAGAAAGGATGCAATGTCCTGCAGATGGAAAATGACATCTTTAGCGCCAAATGGGGACATTGCTTCCTCATCCCATTAAGGACTGATTAGAAGGGAGCTGAAGACTGCAGAGAAAGCTGGAGGAGGGTCCAGATGGGAAGTCCCTGGAACCCTGGCCACTGGCTCTGAACTGTGCTTTTTCCTGCAGTAGTCAGAACAGGTGGTGCTGCTCACAATGGGCTCTACAGCTGCTTCCAGGTGGGCTCAGGTATTTAAGATGGGATTAATTATAGCGGAAAATTCAAGATAACAATGGTTTAAACGAGAACTTCTCTAACTCCATCTCAATCTCCACCTCAAACTCTATTTCTGGAGTCCAGGGTTGGAATGAAGCTCCAGAGTCAGCACTGAGCCAGAGTCCATCTTCTACCTTGAAGTCACCATGGGTTCCCAAGTGGTTGTTGTGGAAATTAGCCATGAGTTGGTATAGACAACAGAAAGAAGAAATCTCAAGTAAAACCCAAGGATCTCATCCCAGTTACATCAGTTCCCTTTTAGCTACCTCTCTGGAAGTCTCAGACGTGATACCCTCTTCTATTTCATTACCTAGTATCGGGGACCCGGCCTAGATCTCCAATCTTCCGAATGAGTGTACGGTGAGGGCTTAAATAAATGAGACAAGTGGTACGATTTTAGGGCTCCAGGAGGATCAAAGCCCCTGCAGAGTTCTTGACTCTGCAGCTATCATGAGGGCTAAGACAAAGAGCTTCTCTGGACCACCTGTATATATTTTCAAATAGACAAAGAAAGGGGATACTGAGGGAGGTGCTGAGGGTGGTGCCGGAACTGAGCAGGACTTGGGAGCCACTTCAAGGACATCTCCAAGGAGGAAGGAATGCCAGAAAAGGAGAACTATCTTATCTCCAAGTTGGCCTTTGTGACGGGACTGTGATGCCCTGCAGAGTAAGATGCCTGCAGGGCAGTCTCTATTAACATAATTGATTATGGAGCCAAGATGTCCTCAGCTGCCACCTTCTTTACCTTGCCCTTTGAGGTATCCCTGACCTCATTGGCCACTACAGACCTCGGTCAGGAGCAGTGATTCATAGAGATTCATTTACTATGAATCAGCTCCCATCGCCAGGCAAGGGGCCTAGGCCTAGGACAGGCTCGCAGATAGATAAAATGCCAATTAGTAAATTTTAAATCCTGCTCAGAACTGCTTTGTAGTGGTCTCCAACAACCTAGAACTCTGAGTGTGGACAAACAGAGACAGAAAGAGTCAGGACACATTGTTCTCACCAATCAAACAGAAATTGTGCTACGAGGCAGGCAATTGAGAGAAGCAGCCAGATCTGTCTCTTCCGTACCAGGGCTCCACATCATTCCCGAAGCTCTGTCACCAACTCCACCCCTTTCTCTCCCCCTAGCCAAGTCCATGAATCTGAGAGGAATATTATTACAAGGCCAAGCTTGAATCTGCACATGGTGACTTTTTAAACAGAAGAGAACATTTGCACTCTTTGGCGATGTATGTATTACTATCTGAATGCACCTCAGAATTCACCAAAATATACCAAGGTGCTGCGACATCAAGACTGAGAACGCTGCGTGTACACGGTAGGCAGCTGTGTCAATGAAGAAAAAGCCCAGCCTGAAAGAATATGAAGGAATAGTGACAGGATGAATTTTACAACCAGATAATTTACTGCTAGGCATGAAAAGAAATGATAAAAGAAAAAAATTAGATGCTTCTTCTAGAAAAGTCAGCAACGTGTCTGTGGCAGTTGTAATGGAAGTCTTTATGGATACTCTTGGTCTCAGGGTCTCTCCTACAGCAGAAGGTCACCAACCTAGGTCCCCAGTGAAACGTGGTTTTGCATAGTCCCTAGCCTTGAATCTGGGCTGTCCTGAGACCCTTTAACCAGAAGTGAAGTGATGTCAGTGGTCAGCCCAGCTTTAAGAAATTTTAGAAGTTTGTTCAACATTCTGAACTGTGGAATAAGATGTCAGGCTAAGTGGATAGGTGAAAAGGAGAAGATGCCCCAAAACTACAGATGAGAGAGAGAGAGAGAGAGAGAGAGAGAGAGAGAGAGAGAGAGAGAGAGAGAATGAACCCAGGTTTCCAGCTTCCAGAAAAGTCAAGCCCACAATTACCCGTGAGCTGAATGCAGTCTCACAGTGTCCACAGTCAACCATATTGTATGTATATGGCAAATCAAATCAAATCAAATAGCTGTTTTTTTTTAAGTCACTACATTTTCTAGCTGCTTACTATCCAGCAATAAACAGCTGCAACACGACTACTCCTTCCCTCTAAATATCTTTAGACTTGGGATGTCCACAGCCAATGTGACCACTGTGCTATGACTGCTGGGGCTGCCAAGAGAGTCCCAGTTGACTTCTGCAGCTGCAGTCATGGGGGTCCGTGCCTTCGGGATTCCAGGACATTGCCTGGCCCTCGCTCTGAAACACACTTTCTTCCAGATCCCTTGCCCTGACTCTGCCGAGCCCGATGGAAGCATGTCCGACAGGAGCATGTCTTGCACTGACTGCCTTTCCTGGCCTCCCACAGAAGCTTGTGACACCCCTCACCATGGGTGTGTGTGTGTGTGTGCGCGCACGTGCACACATGCACGCCCACACACGGTGGGGAGTTCTGCCCAAGGGTCAAGTCCTGATCCATAGCTGTGGCCATAAAAATGAGCTCCTGGCATCTTCGGTTGGAATCTGGAAGCCATTTCCCCATAAAAACAAAGTTAGAGGTGATTTTAGGTTCTGTAGTACTATTGGAAGTGTAGTTCAGCTACACTGCGGGTTAAATAGGCATCTGGGGGCAGGTCTGGGAGCGTGACTGCCTTTTGTAACAGCATCCTAATGAGCAACCGGATCCAAATAACCGCCTGAAGAATGAGTTTTTGGAAGTAACCTGATGAGAAGTTAAAAACTCTCATCCTGTACTGAGCACCAGTTATAGAGTAGACACTGTAGGGAATAAATAGAAAGAAAAAATAACACTGACACCTCTCCCCCAGAAGTTAGCTTATTTGGGAGATACAAGTACACAAGAAACAAAAAGCAGTGGAGGCAGGATATAAACAAGGCTTGGATTATGTGGGGCTGACAGTTAAGCATTTCAGAGCTGGAAAAGCAAGTTCAGAAGCTGATTTTCCAGTACTTATTTGCAGTGGCTCCAGACACCTGTTCAGAGCTGTCTTGTGGACACGAAGCTATTCGCAATTGCCCAAGTGCAGTTGCCCTGTAAAGGAAAGCAGGTCTGCAGCGATAACAGGCATCTTCCGCCCCTTGGTGTGAAGAAGGGGTAAGTTTCGAGGCTCAGGGATGAGAGGAGGAGGGGGCAGGGGAGCAGGGTGACTGCAGGGAGACCTCATGAAGGGCCACCAAAGAGGTCTCACCACTGTGTTTCTCATGGTGTGGTCTGGGGTCTCAGGCATCAGCATTTCATGGGGTACTTTGTAAAAATGTTGATTCTTAGCCCCCCACCCAGATAAAGGAGCAAGAATCACTTGGAGGTGAAACTTGAACATCTGCATTATTGATTAGCTCCCTAGGTGAGTCTTCTGCTGATTAAAGTTTGCCAATCTGTTACTCTAAATAAAGGCGTGCCAGAGAAGGAAGAGTCCTGCTAAGATGCTCGGGAGGACTTCCCACTGAAAAGATCCAGATTGCTAGCCTCGCCCCCTTCCTGCTCCATGCTTTTAACCCTTGCTACTGCCAGCCACATTTGGAGGAGAAATTGAATATGTCCAAAGACTCAGGCAGGGGGAGGGAGGAGGCTTTCTCATACCCTCCCATCCCATACCCTCCCATCCTTTGCTGGCTCTCTTTCCATCCCAGGGGCGGGAGCATGCATGCACTGAAAACATGTCTAAGACATCTGGACTGAAACCCAGCATCTGTTGTAAGAAAAATGAGATTTTCAAGCAGGGCCTCTTAGGAGAGGGCTGGTGCCAAGCGAACGGGGCCTCCCAGGTAGACGCCATGACGTGGAAAGTTGGGTGCTCATTTCCTCAGGACTGGGAAATGTGCTCGGAGGAAGATTCTGTAGCTCAGAAAGACCCTGCTCCCCTCTTTGATTGAGGCTCTTACCCCAAACTCCTGCCTTCAGGGCCCTCCTATTGCCTCACAGGACACGTGGACTCTGTCATCAGTACACACTCGTGTGAAATACCATCATGTGTTGGGTAGTGACCTGGTTTTACCATTCAGGATGAAATAAAGAATTTCTAGAATGAGGCATACGTGTCTGCATGGTGGGGTAACTTTGAGGCAATAGTTACTGTTTCCTGCACCCCCACTTTCACTCCTCTTGGAGCCCCTAATCATTTTGTCTTATTGCCCCTGGGAAGGTATGCTTATGTCTCAGTGTGGGTGACAAAGAAATCAAACTGTTGGCTTCTCCTTTTCAGAAGTCCAGGCCCAGGACATAAACGAAGTATGTGGATAACTATGAAATCAGCTATAGTTTTATTCCCCACTCCTCCCAGTCCCCATCCTACCTCTGCATTAAGGAAAGTTGCCTAAACTTTGGGAAAGGACAGTCAGAGGCAAGCATATGCCAGTGGGGCACCATGGCAGGGCTTACCCATCCCTGGCCAAGTCTCAGCCAGGGAAAGTCCAGGAAGAACCAAGGGAAATCACAAAGGGCCTCATGTGTCCCGTTCTGTCCTTAGCCTCGGCCCCCTCTGTGGGAGAACAATAAATATCTTCAGGCACTGACAATGGCCAAAACGTGAACCACAGGGTTGAGTGTCAGCTGTTCGCACGGGACAGCACAGATCTCCGAGGTCAGCCTGCAAAGGCCGCCGGTGAGGCTGAGACTCCCCTCCCTCTTCTCCCTCCAGTCTTCCAGCTCTGTCAGCAGCTGGGCCTTGGCCAGCATCTGATTATTGTGGAAATCACCTGAAATTTGGGGACCCAAAGTAAAAATGAAGTCTCAGTTGGATCAGAAAATTGAAGAAACTCCTCTTTCTTGCATGGCCAAATTTCTGACGTACTTATTACTAATTTCAGAAAGTTTTAAGTGCATGAGGCGAAGTACAGAGGTTGGAAAACCCTTCTCCCTAGATCCTTTGCCCCAGGCGTTCAGAGGCTTAAGTCTGACTCTGAAGGGAGCACAGAGAGGGACCAGAAGAGTCTGAGTCCAGTCTGACCCGGTGGCTTGGCCAGCCTTCTGAGGCTCCAGGTAACCAAACGCCCTTCTTCTTCTCTCCATCTGCTTGTGTGAATGTCTCATCCTACACACTGGGCTTGGATCACTGCCTGAGACTGCATAGAAGCCTGGTAAATATAGAAAGCTAAGCAAGGTGCCAATGACTCACTGCACCCTGATGTGGTGACTTCGGATTCCATAGCCATTCACTCGTCAAAGCCTGCGATTTCCTATTGAAATTCGACATTTGATCATGACACTTCCACTGAGTCTAAGATCCAAATATGTGCATCATGGGAACAGGCTCTGGCTGACACCAGCACTGTGAACCAGCACACATCTATCAAAAATGTGGCTGGTTTTGTCTTTTGAAGAGCTGATTATGAACTTGTGTATTAGCTTTGCACTTGCCTTCTTCTTATTCTTTCTCTGTTTTCCTATATATGTTTCTTATATTTGCTGCACTTAATTCTCTCTCTTTCTCTCTTGCTTTTTTACTTTTTCTGCTAACATTAATTTTCTAGTCCTTCCCCAACTCCTTCTCCATTTTTGCTTTTTTCTTTTCTTTATCATCATCCGTAATCCTCTTTTCTCATAATAATGCTGCTTAAAGTTTATCAAGTACTCAGTCTATGCTATATTGTTTGCTGGTGGTTTTACTTGTATCATAGCACTGTATTTTAGAGGTGGAAAATGAGAAATTCTCAGTCACCGTGTTTCAGACAAAAATTTCTTTTGACCTCCTTTGGTCATAAAAGAAATTTGTAGTTGAATTTAACTGTGAAAACATCAACAGTCTTAAAATAGTTTATGAGGATAATTATTTTTGAAAGAATTGTTGAGCAGCAAAGCAACATGCATGAAAATCTGTTGGGGAGAGTTCCTTACCCTTCCCTGGTCCAGCTCCTGGGTTCTTTGAAGAGGTTGCAATCTCAAGGAGGTCACCTGTCTGGTGTGGGTTGGTGTCTTTCTATGTTGCTAGGATAAAATGCCCAATCTGAGTATTTCAAACAAACAAACAAAAATGTGTTATTGAGTTTAGAGATGAAAGATTCAAACAGCATTGGTCAACTTTGGCAAGGGCCCCCTGGCCACATCACAGCAGGGCAGCTGGCATCATGGGGTGGGTGTGTGAAGATCATGTGGTGAGACAGGAAGCCAGAGCAGCTCAGGTGCTGAGCTCTCTTTTTTCACACAGCCCACTCTCGGGTGAACTACCTGGGGCCCCAGGATGTGCACATCAGTCCTTTCCCAGGGCACCACTTCCAATGACCTAATCATCTCTCTCTAGGCCCCACCCCTTATCAAAGATTGCAACAGCTCTCAGGATGGCCAGCTTAGCCACCAAGCTTCCAGCACATGCACCTTTGGGGGGACACTCAGACCATTCTCTGACCACAGCAGCTGGACGGCAGGCCCCTGAGGACAGGAGTCGCCCACCCAGTTCCCCTGCCTCCACTCAGTGCCTTGCAGGAAAGACGACCTGGCAGCCAGTGGGTTGCATCCATGTTTCCAGTACTAAGCACGTCCCTGGGCATCTGTGGGGATTGCTAGTCACTTCACAATCTCCCCATGTGTGGGACCACAGAAGAAAAAATGTTTAAATTTAGTACCTTTATTGGCGCTTTGTTCATGCTTTTGGAGGAAGAAAAATGTAATATGTGATAATCATTTTTGTACTACATTGAGCCCTGCAGATTGTGTAGCTGGCTACATTCCTTTTGGTTTCATAGAAACCCTGTTCTGCTAGGGGAGAGTTCCAAAGCCACAGTGATGGAGGTGGGATCAAACCCAAGCAGAATTAAGGGAGGACCTGTTGATATCAGGTGCGCCCTGCTGCCCTTGGCATGGCCATGAGGTTATACATTAGCCCCCACAGTTGTCGGATCCCATCTCATTACACAGACTAAGATGTCCCCTGGTTTGTATACATCCTAAAATCTCTTCATGTTTCACTTTGAAATGGGGACTGATAGAAGGGAGCATTTGGTGGGAAAGAAAGTAAGACCCCATGTCAGCCATAGACCTAGATAGGACAATAATCAAAAAGGCGCCACGGTGTGTGGGAAGCAAGAGAAAAGTCTGCCTGGAACTCATGAGTCTTTCAAACGGCACCCCAGAGCACTGCCAACTGTCGGCAGCGCTGCCCGAGCAGATGGGCGGGGGCACAACCGTGACGGTGAGGACAGAAGGACAGGCCTGGACCAGGAGTGTTCTCCCGCAAGGTGTCCTCTTCATCTGTCCAGTACAGGAGCACGGCTACTAAGCATTTGGGAGATGTTCTAAGCTATTGACAGCGTTTAGATTTTATATCTCTGAACAGATGGGAGGAACAGAGAGACTGTTGCTGGGCGTGCGTGCGGATGATGAAGCAGAGGGCCGTGGAGAATCGGCTGTCCTCGCCCACCCTTACCTTTACTTTATTTTACTTTGCTTTCTGCCTGTGTTGTATTTTTCGACTCAGGGAAACCTGTATCCAACATATGAAAATTGGAGCTCTAAACAGGGAATTCATGAGATGTCCAAGTTCTTGGAGTAGAGAAAAATGCTGGGGTGGGGGGAAGGAATTCTTTTACATCTGAGTGCTTGACTTTCTGCACCTTCCACTAGGAAGTACGGGGGAGAGGGAGGACACCAGGCTGGAAGAAGGCATTGCTTGGTCTATGCTGTCTCAACAGGCGAGGTGGCTCATTGGGAGACTGCATAAAATGGAATGAACTAAGTTAAGGAGTAGCAGTGAGTTCTCTCAGAGAGGATGCATCTAGCATGCTGCAGGTTTCTGTTTAATAAACATTAACTGAGACTAGGTACTTGGCAAGTGTTCAACACACCGGGGCTATAAAATAATAAGGCAGTGACTCTGGTTTCAATAATGAGAAGAGGATCATTTCATCAGAAAGACACAACAGTCATAAATACAGATGTGCCTAATCACAGAACCTTAAAATAGATGGAAAAAAAGATTTAGTCTTAAATAGAAAAGTCTATGATCATAATAGGTGATTTTAACATTATTTTCTCAGTTATTGATAGACAAGTATATTTTTAAGAAGTGTTTTACCTATTTTATCTTCCAGTAAGTTCCTTGTTTCTGCTGTAATGTTAAGATATGTAATTCATTTTGACTTTAGTTTAATATATGGTGAGAGATATGGGTGCAGCTTCAATATTCTGCAAATATATAGCCAATTTTCCCAGCACCATTTGTTGAATAGGCTGTCTTTCCTCTGATATATGTTCTTAGTCCCTTAGTTGAAGATCAAATAGCTGAATGTATCTGGGAATAGTTCTGTATTCTCTATTCTGTCCCACTGTCCTGCACATTTATTTCTGTGCCAATGCCATGCCATTTTAATCATAGTTGCTTTGTTGTATGATTTGTAGAAGCTAACAATTGCGATGCTTTCTGCTTTGCTCTTGTAGCCCAGGATGGCTTCTGTTATTCTTGGTTTCTTCTGGTTCAATGTGAAATTTAAGATGAAATAGGCAAAATACTTGGGGTGATAGCTGTAGGTAAGGAATTCCTGACCAGAACTCCAGTTGGACAAGAAATAACAACAAGAAGCAACAAATGGGAATATTAAACTAAAAACCTAAGGAAAGAATTAATAGAGACAGCTTACAGAATGGACAAAACTTTGCAGCTATTCCTCAGACAGAGGACTAATGTGTAGATAATATAAAGAACTCAAAGAATTAGACCAACAAAAAATAAAAGATCTAATCAAGAAATAGGCAATTGCAATGAATAGTTGCTTCTCAGAAGTACAAATGGCCAACGAATGTTAGAAAAGCTGTTCAACACCACCGGGTTTGGAGAAATACAAATTAAAACAAAGTACTAAGATTTCATGCTATCCCAGAAGATAATGGTCATCATCAAGATATGAAATAATAAAAAAGCTGGTCAAATGGTGGGTTAAAAGGGAACTTCTACACAGTTGGTGGGAATGTAAACCAGTACGACCACTTTGGAAATCAGTATAGAGATTCTTAAAAAAAACCTAACATTAGAAATCCCATTTGACTCAGCTATTCCTCTTCTCGATATCTTCCTAAGAGTTAAATGCATATTACAGCGATACAAGCATACTCATGTTTATAGCAGCACAATTCATAGCAAGTAAATCTTGGAAGAGGTCTATCTGTTCATCAACAAAAAAATGGGTAAAGAAAATATGGTATTTGCACACAAAGGAACACTACTGTGTCATAAAGAAAGATAAATGTGAGTCATATGTAGGAAAGTGGATGCATCTTGAGACCATAATCTTAAGTAAAATAAAACAGACACAGGAGATTAAGTATTGCGTGGTTTCTCTTATATGAGAACCCCAAAGTATAAATGAAGAACAAAATAAAAGATAGATAATGGAAGAAAGGAGAGAGATCTTCCCAAAGAGAAGGGGATAGAGGAGAAGGGAGGGGAGGAAAAGCGGATGAAAAAGGGAAGGGGGATGTGTTGTGTACAGGTGCCAGCTCCCACGAGGAGCAGGAACCCTGTGTACTGCAAACGTAGTAATAAACAAAAAAAAAGATTTAGAAAAACAAAGAAAGAGCAAAGAAAACATGTGAACACGGGCAGACTGAAAACAACCGGATTTTATGTACGTAATGGGAGAAATGTAACAGCCCCTGAGGCCGACAGGTAGGGGAAAGTGAGCCCTGGGAAAGAGCAGTGGGCGCCAGGCAGGGTCCACTAGAGAAAAGCAGCCCAGGTCTCGGGTCCCGCGTTTGTGGTCAGGCCGGGGAAGTGGCTGCCCCCGCAGCGGGCGTCTTCCGCGCAGAGGAGTCCCCTGGCCTGGAGTGGGCCTGCTGGACAGAAAGTTAAGGAGGCGCTGGCGCTTTGCCGCCCACTCGGGGCCCTCAGTGTGGCCCAGCGTGTGGGCGGTGTCCGGCTGTCCAGAGTCCTTGAACCACGCGGGCCTGTGGAGAGGCAGAGGCTTAGTCCCGGGCAGTGCTGCCAGTAGGGGTGGGACGTGGGCTCCCGGGACCAAGATGGGCCCTGGCAGGTGGACAGTAGTTGACCCTGGGGATGGGAGGAGACCGGAAGATGGTGGCCTTGGATTTTCCCAGTAGGGGGCAGGTGTGGAGGGTGCAGTGAAGAGACCCCAGCATTCATTAAATAAAGAATTTTTCCCTTTCATAAAAAATGGTGGAAATGAGGCAACTCTAATTCACCGTTTTCAGAATCTGACCCGTTGATTTTTCTGATCGAATAGGAATCGATGGAAACATTCTTTACTCAGGATACGGAGAGTTCTCCTCTCGTCCCTATGGGCACAAACAGCATTAGCTGGTAAGTGGTCCTTCCGAGACAATTTGCTTTGCAGCAGCAAATGTATTGAAGTAACATTTGTCAAGGCAAGGTATTTTTCAAAAAGACTCATTTGGTAATTAAGAAAAATATTTCATTGATGACAATTTATGCCTGCATAGTGATATTACCTTAATTTGATCATTTTTAAAGCACCAGTCTCCCATTATATGAAACGAATCTGAGGATGCCCAGCTCTGGATGGACTTGAGCTACCGACTGTGAGCCGTATCTGATCCCCTCTGGTGCTGCTCTTTCTCCCTTATTTTTGCCTGGATCACCAACCACTCACCATGAGACACATGGTTACAAGTCAGACAAGTCTGTCTCATCCCTGCTTTGGAGGCTGAGACAGGAGGAATTCAACTTCAAGTCCTACTTAGACAATTTAGGGAAACCATGTCTCAAAAAAGCAAAACCAGATAAACCCCAGTTCTGAGGGGTACTTTGCTTATCATCTTCCTTATGAAGTGCACACTGAGGAAACAGTCGTATTGGATGTCGCTAAGCCCTGAAAGGAGAGAAAGCTCAGTCGCTCGCTCCAGGGTGTATGGGCACAGCTGCAAGCTAATTCTTCAACTTGTCCTTGACAATATTTTCCGAACCATTTTGAGAGGTATTACTGTGAGCTCAGGGCCCGACTGTCCTGTGTTGAGATACAGTTTGGAAACAGTGGTGTGTTTGTCCACTTGGGCTGAGTAACAGGACGGCTTACACAGCTGACATTCGTCCTCTCCCTGGAGGCTGGACACCCAGGGTCATGGCACCAACACGGCTGGGCTCTGGGGAGGCCTTTCGCCCTGATTTGCAGGTGGCCGCTTCTCTCTGTGTCTTCACACAACCTTGTCCCATGGGTGCCTGCAACCCCAGTGTCTGTTCTCACAGGGGCACTGGTATTATTGTATTTGTATTATCACTGCATTGACTTCAACCCTATGACTTTACTGAACCTTCTTTGCCTCTTTAAAGATCCTCTCTCCAAATACAGTCTCTCTGGGGGTAGGAGCTTTAACTAAGAATTTTAGCGAGAACACAAGGCAGTCCCTAACAACTGAGTTTAAAACTATGTTAAGTATGTCTCTTTGTTACAGAGTTTTCTTATCCTAAAGGAATTCCAGGATTCACACAGTGTTTTCCATATTTGCTTTTTCTTTCCTTTCCTTTCCTTTCCTTTTCGTCATTTTGAGACAGGATTTCACTATGCAGTTTAGGTTGGCCTTGAACTCACTCTGTAGCCCAGGCTGGCTTTGAGCACACAGCAATCTCCTGCCTCAGTCTCCCGAGTGTTGGGATTATAGGCGTGCACCTGGCACCAAACTATTTTTGTATGTGATTCTACTGTAATTTTGAAGAGATCACGTCTGAGTGAGTGGCGCGTCTCTGTGTTTGGGAAGCGGCTCTCTGCCCCTTGCAAATGCAGTAGTGAGACGTTATGCTGCGGGATCCACACCGCTGTGACGGGTGCGCTCGTTTGCATTCATCTGAACTTCGAAACGGCTCTGGTAGCCTGCAGATTCTCGTAATTAAATAGCTGGAAAACCCATCTACCATCATCTCATCTGAACTTCCTGTTTTATAATTGCTCATTTCCTCCACTTCTTCTTTTTAATGAATAAACCCTTCAGATTTTAATATCCCTGTGATTAATTTTACCCATAAATACTACCCTTCTGGATATTTTTGATCAGTTTCATTTAAAATAAAAGTTTATTGCTTTGTTTTCCAGATGCAGTGTTAAAAGGCAGACTGCTATAATTCTCCATTATTAAGCAATGATTATTAATAAGTGTTGTGATTCATTGCTACAAAATATCAAAGCTTGCAACTTCTCTGTGTTAAATTCATTATTTAATAAATGTGGAGCACCTTATTATTTTGAGATTGTCTTTAGCAGTACCATTCTCTCCAGGTAAGACCATGTTTAGGCAATGTGACTTTTGGAATGAACAGTAGGAGCCACTTATTAGCTGTTGGACCTTGGGCAATTTATTGATCTTCTAGGAATAACATTTTTAAAATATGTAAAACTGGGCTAGCTTATTATCATTATTATTATTATTATAGTTTTTTGGATTTATATGTGTGTAAGGATGACAAACTCATTCAAGGGAGTTGAAAAAGGAACAATTTTCTCTGAAAGCATAGTATCAATTAGTCATTAGTTAATTAATTAATAATGATTGCTTCATTCATTTGAAAATTTTGAGTGCTCAGTAAATGTCAAGCACTGTTCTAGACACTGGAAGTAGTGAGGGGCAGAACTGGCGAAGTGCCCCATCTCATAGAGCTTAGCGGATGTGAGGCAAGTCGCTTTTGTAGGGCTGCGAATTCCTGCAGAGATGACAAAGGCGGGTGAGGGATGGGCACACCCATTTTTATAGCAGTGCAATTCACAATAGCTAAATCTTGGAAGCAGCTTTTATGCCTATCAGCATAAAAATGGACAAAGAAAATTGGGTACTGTAGCTATACATAATGAGTACTACTTGGCTATAAAGAAGGATAAATTTGAAACATTTGTAGGAAAATGGATCCATCTAGAAAATATAATGTTAAATGAAATAAATCAGACACACAGTCTTAAATCGGTATGGTATCTCTCATTTGAGTATGATAAAGTACAAATAAAGAGCAAAATAATGGACTGATGGACAGAAACAAGGCAAGAAGAAGACAGATCTTTTGCAGATGAGGAGGGTTCCAGGAGAATGAGGTGAAGGGAGGGAGGAGAGGGGAGGGGAAGTCAGAAGACTGAAGAAGTCACTACAGGTGCCAAATAGCCATGATAAATGTAAACATTATGTGTCATAAACAAGAACTAAAAATAGTAACAGTGAGAATGAAAATGGAGAAAGGGGATTTAGAGCAGGAGAGAGGGAGGTGTTTGGAAAGAGAAGGGGATTAGAAGAAGAATCAAGTTGTGTTGCATTCCCTAAGGTGAATGTAAACTTCATGTACTGAAAACATGTACTAATAAAATTATAAAAATCAGGGCTGGGAGTTTGGCTCAGTGGTTTAAGCGCCTACCTTGGCAGGCGCGAAGTTGTGAGTTCAATCCCCGGTACTGCAAAAAAAAAAAAAAAATAAAATAAAATAAAATTTCAAAATCAGTGAACACTGGACAACTATATAAATCTCTAACATTTATAGAATACTATGCCCAGAAACCATAGAAAAGGCATTCTTTTCTAAGCCTTGTACAATATAACTCATTGTACAAGGCAGGTTAATTCAACTGGTGGTAATAAATAAGTACTGCAATAATGCAGAGGCTGATTCTATGGTTCTCTTGCCATAGTATAATTAAATATGAATCAATAATAATAAGATTCCTAGGAAAATACAAACTACTTAGGTTTTGAGCCACATACTTCTAAGTGATCCAAGGGTCAAAGAATAAATATCAAATAAATGTAAAATATTGTTTGGAACTAAATTAATAGTGTAAATGTAATATAGCAAAATTTAACTATGGAACTTAGTGGTGTTTAGAGGGAAGTTTATATTTATAATCATAGTTACTCAGACTTAAAAAGAAGAAAAGTCTCAAATCAACAACCTAAGTTTCTCCAAAAATAGAGCAAGAATAAAGTAAACCCAAAGTAAGTAGAAATAAACAGACAAAAGGAAATAATATAGGGAGAGGCAGAAATCAGCAAGATAGAAAAAAATAAAATCAACAAAGCCAAAACTTTTGAAAAAAATCAACAAAAATTATATATCACTAATTCGAAAGATTAAGAAACAAAAGGAACAAATAAAAGTCGCCAATATCAGAAATGACAGTAAGGTATCACTATAGAATATTCTGTAATACTGATATAGGAATGATATTGGACCTTCCAATGATACAAGGAAAACATTACAACTCTAAAACTGCTTGATGTCTGATGCGCTGAGTTCATGTTCCTCAAAATCAAAGAATGAATTCTGAGGAACAGCAGAGGTTAAGAGCAGGAAATGTTATTGAGGGAAAGACAGCTCCAGCCTGAGAGGGCTAGGAGGGGACCTGGAAAGGGGGTTTCTGCGGGCTCCACTCACACGGGGAGGCTTTTATAGAGCAAAATCATGAGGTGGGTGCAAAACCACAAGGTAGGTACAAGGTGGGCCAAAATTATGATCATCCAATAAGATGACAAGGATTTCACTTAGTAACATTTATCCGGTGGGGAAGCAAGTCACATAGCAAGTGTACATGGAAAGAGCAAGGACTTTCCTGGAAGATGTGAGTCAGGGGGTCTAGGTCCTCTACCCCGGTGACCAAGACCTATTTAGAATGCCTATTTAGAATATTGATCATTATTTTTATCCCTTAGGGAAGTATGTAAATGTAGTTACTCGTTTTGATCTTGACTCCTGGATCTTCAACGAATGCATCTCCAACCACAGTTGCAATGTGTTCTTATCATCTGTACTGACTTCTTCAAGGGCCTGCTCCTGTCTGACTTCCTATAATATTTTTCCCTAACTTAACTCTCTATAGTAATACTGTACGTTGTTTTTGAAAGATAGTACAAGAGACAACTTCATGCTGACAGATACACCCGTTTATATGAAAGGAAAAATAGTTTTAAAGAGTCGAAGTTACCAAAATTGACACAAGGTGAAACAAAATATGAATACACCTACATCTATTTTAAGTATTTTAAAACATCCTGTCAAGAAAACTCCAGGCCCAGCTGATTTTTCTGATAAATTCTATTAAAGATTCCAGAATGAAGTAGTGTGGACCTTACTTAAACCCTTTCAGAAAATACAGAAGAAGCACTTGCCAATTAACTTTATAAGGCAAGCATAACCCTAATATAAAAACCTAAGAAAGGTATTGCAAAGAAATAACAGACCGCTATTCCTCATTCACATGTTGTGGTGGATGGACAAATGGTGGTCAGTTTGTAACACCCAGCTGAACTGAATCAGCATGGTGCTGGGTGTGGATGGCCCACCTGAGGATTACTGCCAACAGCATGAAAGGAGAGCTGGAGAGAACGAGGTGATGCTGTTGGTTCTCCTGCAGAAGCTTGTCACACTGATTTTCCAGATATGAACTCGGCTGTTCTCATCCTTGGAGGAGCTGGGACCTCGCTGTCACTGAGGATGGTTGTGGCACTTTTGGGGGAAGCTCTGGTCCTTACCTTGAGTGTCTTCCTGGCTCCAGTGTAGATACCTCAGCTGCTGTCACAGATCTTTCATCCCACTGGCGCAGACTTTCCAGCATCCATCACTGACCTTTGGGCCTTTCTGGTGCAGAGCCTTGATACAGACCTGCATGAGACATGGTTGTGGGCTCTAGGCCTCTGGTTGGACTCATGGGGGCATTGCCATGGGCTCTAGGTCTTCAGCTGGACTCATGTAGAACATTGCTGTGGGATCCAGGCCCTCGGCTGGATTCTTTGGGTCTCTAGTGTGTGGACAGATTTCCTGCACTCTTTTGTACTTGATTCCAATTGTGCATCCTGTATTAATTTGTTTTCCTTGCAAACCCTGGCTACAACATGTGTAAAAACCCTTAATAAAATGCTAACAAAACAAATTCAACATGGAGAAAGAATGGTACATCATAGCCAAGTAGGATTCATCCCAGGAATGCAATGTTAGCTTCACATTAGAAAACAATTAATGCAATTCCTTGTATCAAATAAAGGAGAAAAACAATACAATTATTTCAATAGACAGACAAAGACATGTGACAAAATTCAACATGTACTTATATTTAAAATTTTTAGTAAATGAGAAGTAAATGGAAACTCCTTCAATCTTCTAGAGGAATCTACTGAAAATCTAGAGTTAGTATCATACTTAAAAATCATGCACTGAATTCTCCCTTCTAGGATCCAGATCAAGAAAAGAATGTCTGTCGTCAGGACCTTTTCAACACTGTTCCAGAGATCCTGGCCAAGTGAAAAGAAGCAAGAGTCTCATCAATTAGAAAAGAAGCAAAACTCTTTCTTAGAAATGATGCCATTATTGACATAGGAAATCCTTAAGTATTTCTTGATCTAAAATTAAAATACAGAAATCAGTCTTCTTTCCACATAACAGCAGCAAATGAACTGAAAAAGAAATTCAAAGATAGACTGAACTGTACATTTAATAACAACACATTTCACTATACATAAATTATAAGTCATCGTTGAAAATGTATCAGTGGGGCAAATGGCTCGTCTTAATGTTCTTCACGACTTGCTGATTAGAACCCCAGACACGGCCTCCTATGGAAAGTTACCCTCCTAGGGTCCTTAACAAGAGGAAAGTGCCTGCTTTGTGGAAGGTGACTCATCTCTGTCTGCCTGGCCACACTGGCCTTGGAAGGCTGCCGCAACAGTTCAGTTTGGAGTGTGAAGTCAGGCCAGACCACAGGTAGTTTTGCTGGCTGTATTTAAGGACTCACATTTTACCTTGTATGTAGAGGCTATGTGCCAAACTAGGCGATGTTTTAGGAAGCTGTGTGTTTTCAGATCATGAGGCAAGGTCTTATTTGAGGCCTTGCTCTGTTCTGGGTCAGTGACTTTCCCTCACCGGCAATGGTTACATCCATCACACCGGACCAAGTCACTGCACTTAATTACAGGTTTTCCAGAGGTGTGCAGGCTCCGGACCCTAAAAACATAGCCATAAATCAAGGGGAGCCTCACTGTGTGTTCCAAATACGACGACCTTTGTCTGTATACCAACTTGGGATCTGTTTTTCAAGCTCACTGCCAAACAGCCTTCAGATTTGGCTTTGTAAAGCATTGTTTATACTATCGCCCTGATAATGAGCTAATTTATTTGTTCCAGAAAGCTTATTCTAGAGTCCTATAGGACTGCGATTTGGAATCAGGATTAGGTTCAACTAGTATTCAAGTAAAACTGATTACCCAATAACAACTTTTCTTCTACTTTGTTCTCAGTATAAACATTTCCAAATTACTGCCAAATGGTTTGATTTCAGAAATATCACTCTGAGGGCATACTATGAATATCATGAGTAGAAAATAGTGATAATGTTGAAGACTCCACTTATGGAATTAGATTTGAACCTGTAAGGTAAAATGATATGTAAAAGATTTTAGCATCTATCTTGTGCTTAGAAGCAAAATATGCTTTGAAAATGTGCTACAATTTAAAATCCACTAATCAAAATGCAGTTTGCAGTGCTATTATGAACCTTTTGTTAGCTTACATGAGCATTGTATTTTTCTAAAAGTAAAAATTGTATGAAATCATAGAGAACCCTAACTTCTAGGAAAATGAGAGGTACAATTAACGTATATACATGAAAGCCAAGATATTCCAAGACAAGAATAACTGTAAAACTGAAACATCTATCAATACTAATTCATAATATAAATATAAACACAATTGACTACTTTTCTAATAACAGACATTAACTCAAGTTTCTTCTGGTCCATATGAAAATTGTGAAAATGTGTAATCTTTGTACTCTACATAAGCACAGTATGTATTAAAAAAAACTATTCTAACCTGTACCAGGAAAATGATGCTTGTTTATGTGAACCTGGTAATAATATGCATTGACCTTCTGTGAAGAGGAAAGTGGTAAAGAATTGCAAAAGAAAATAATACCTTTGACAAGAAAAGCATCGTAACCTTTTTCAAACAAAGGTTGAGAGGGCTCAGTCATTTGTAGAAACACAAAATTGCATTTTGACAAACATTATTTATTTAGAACGATGGGAAATATGTGTGTGTGTGTGTGTGTGTGTGTGTGTGTTTGGTGTATTCATAACAAGCCTAGAAAACCTTCAGATTTCATTTGGGCAGCCGGAAGGTCTGAATACCGCCAAGCCAGTTCCCCCAGAGCTGCCCACGGAAATGGGGAGAGGGACTCACGGGTCAGCGATGGAGCCTTGGCACTGGTCACGTCCCATGCAAGGTGGGCACCGTGTGGGTGCCTCACACGCGCCATTTCACTTAATTTTCACAACCAGCCTGAGCACTGGCTACTCCTATGCTTCGGTTTCTATGGTGCTTGGAAGGTTGAGCTTTTGAATGACAGGCTTCTCCGTGGCTCCATTTTAGACTCCAAAGTCGATGTTCTCTGTGCCACTCCCACGCAATCTTCTCACTTGCTCCTTCCTTGGAGGTGCATTTGTTATGCACTAGAGGCTCCACCAGAGGACCAGAGGGCTGGAAGTCAAGTCTTCGGTGAGAGGAGGCACTCCGCTAACAGGTGCGGGAAGCACGGATTCTCCTTTGTAGACCTGCCAGGCATTTCTCCCACAAACGCTTTGCTGGTTGTTCCCGGAGATGTTTGATCTGCAAGTCAAATGCTCGCCATGCTCTCCCGCAGGGCCGTGTCCTAGCGTCTCTGTGTCTGTGAACATGGCCGTCATCATCTCTGTCAGCCAGAGTCCTGTCTGACCACTTCCCTGCCTAAATTTGTGGCATTGTGAGGCTCGCAGCTCTTCCTTCCCATGTAAGCGGAGAGCTGAGCAAGGCTCCCGGAGCTGAGCTGACTTTTTGCTCAAGCACGTTATCACTCCTGTGCGGCATTTCCTCTCTCCGGCGAAAATTCTTTATCATTTTCAGCAGCATTTCCATCTCCACTCTCCTCTAAGGTTGCAGAGGTGGCAGCCAGGGGGTGGAGAATGGAGTGACACTGAAACGGAAATCTTTACTTTGAGCCTTTAAGTTCACTGGCAATTCTGTTTCAAATATGAAAGCAAAGCCTCTCTGGTCTCACCTTGACTTCTACGCTGCTGCTGGAAAGGCAGGGACTCACGCCCACCTCTGTGAGGCTGCCTTGGGCCTCAGACCTTAAGGTAACTTCCTCGTGCTTAAAGGAGGCATGATGCAACTCAGACTGATAGAACCGATGGTAGAGGGAAGGCCCTTTCTCTGACACTTGATGACAGTGGGCCCAGAAGAAAGTGACTGCCCTCTTTCAGAACTGGCATTTATCTCTGGAGTTCAACTGTGCTTGCAGAGAAGCTGGGGCCTCTGCTCTTCCTGAACCCTCATGCAAGTCTCCCACATCGCGCTACCTAGGACTCTCACAGATTCAGGAATTAACTGGGGAGATTTGCACCCCTGTAACTGAGCTAGTGATGGCCTCTCTGCAGTTCTGGTGTTGAGGAAGGAGACTAGGATTCTGTGATCTTTTTCCCTCAACTTGAGTTTCTATCGTTAAAACTTCAAATCTCACACTATAGGATGAAACTGCATATTGTCTAAGATGGGAAAGATTGGCTGTGTTAAATCACTTGGTAAATGATTTGGAGAGATAAGCAGATGTTACATGCAGTTCCAAGACTATTTTCAAGGCTTTTGCTTTTGTAGTATAGAACTGAGAGTGTGTGGGCTTCTTTACTTTTGACTTAATTTCTAAGACTCTGCTCATTTATGGATCCTTGAACTGAATTCCTACTTCTGTCTGAAGTCAATAATGTCTTCTTAGAAACAGTAAGTTGAATTCCTTCCATGGGTGAGGAGCTGGCAGGTGTCTGGAAAACTAAAGAACATTTCTCTGAAAGTGAAGCACCTCTGGATCCCTTGGTTGGAGTCCTTCTATGGAGAGTTTGGTCCTAGTCTCTATCCATGAGGACAATTCATGACAGTCAGTAAGGCTGGAGAAAGATTCAGGTTTTCTGTCTCCCACGCATATAACACGATCACTTGGATTAACTAGAGGCTATTTTTCCCCCGTTTTTCCCCTAGACTTAAACACATAAGAAAACCACACAGATGGGGGACCGAGTCAGCAAAGAAAAGCAGCTTTCAGGTGACAGGTTGGCAAGTTTCTCTGTTCCAGGTATGGAATGTGCAGGGAATGAGCAGATGGCAGCTACCAGGTTACTCCCTAAGATGGAACAATCTCAGGGGTACCCTTGGGATTAGGCACAGGCGTAGTTGATGTGTTAGCTTTCCATCACTGAGGCACAGTACCTGACATAGATCAACTTACAGAAGGGAAGATGTATTTTGACTCATGGCTTCAGGGGTTTCAGTCCATGGTCAGCTGTCTACATTTTTTTCTGACCTGTGGTGAGGCAGAAACATCATGAAAGAAGAGGTTGGTGGAGCAAAGTGTTCATCTCTTGGTAGCTGAAAACTGAAAGAAAGAGGAAGGGAATAGAAACAAGATGTACCCTTCAACGGGATCCTCTCGGTGACATACATCCAGCTAGGCCCTGTTCCCTAAAATTTCCACCACCTCCTAAGAGCACTACCAGCTGGGACTGAGCCTTCAATACATGATCCTTTGGGGGACAGCCCAGATAAAATTTTTGACATTTAGGTTGGGTTGTAAGATAGCTTTTGAATTTTTAATGTGTGTGCATGATGATTTGGAATAAAGACACAGCACCAAATCCACTCAAACACACCAGCAAAGTCAGCACCAAGCTGGACCTCTTGTTAACACATGCCCTTCAAAGTTATTTCAAATGCTAAGGAAAAGTTCATAAGATTCATTTGTGTTATGCAACACTGTCCTTTTCCATTGCTTTGGAGAGGTTATCTTAGAAATTTGAGTCAAATAAAACGACACTTATCCAGAGGCCATTGCCCCAAAATCTGAACCATCTGTCCTACTAAAAAAAAACTGGAAGCAACTGAGAAGAGTTTTCAGCAGTTAAAATTTACACTGCATAGTACAAGCCCCGAACTTCATGAAATGAGTCGTGGAGACCCTCATGCCCTTGATCAGAGCTTATGTGTTTGTGTTGTAAATATAACTTCATTTAAATTTCAATGATTTAGAAGATGAGAAGAGGGCAAAGAAAAGAGAAAACTTAAGAAGGTGAGTGGGCATTACCTGCCAGACTCTCAGCTCGATGAGGGAGGTACTTGGTCTGATACCAAAGTCTCCATACTTGAAATAGTTCTGGGCATAGAAGAGATGCTGAGTGAAAGCTCCTGAGTTAATTAAGGAGAGCGAAGGGAAGTACTGACTTTTAGGGTGAGTGTGCTAGAGGGAAGTGGAACGAGGGAAGCTGGAAGCTGGGCCATTCTAGCACAGGGGACAGTCCAGCTGGGTCTAGATCATGCAGTGCCAGTGTGGGGCCGCTTGTATCACCATGCATTGGAGAACAGATGCACCCTCTGCTGCTGTTGCTGAGTGTGACCCTGTGAGCTTGAAGCTGCTGTTTAAACCCAGTCCTTGGCCCCATGGGAAAACTTATTTGCAGGAGGAAGCACTGAGGCCAAGAGATGGAAGAGATAGAAAGGGAGAGACAAGTCATTACAACACATCCTTGTCTTTTGACTCCCTGGGCCCAGCAGGTCCTGGATCCAGCTTCATTCATGGACATCTGAATATGAACCAATGCATTCCTTTTGTTTTCTCCCTTAAGCCAGTAGTTATTTGTAACCACGAGGGTTTGACCTAACATAAAGAAATTTGTCTTACGCCACTTTCTTCCCCAGCAATGGGTACCCACATAGGGAGTGTGTGCACATCACCGAATTACATACCTGCTGGAAAGCTGAGCTGGTTGTGCTGTGTCTCCTGAGAGGGGCCAAGCAGCATAATCTAGATTGAAAATGGAGCTGGGAACGCTGTGATACTTGGAGCTCCAAGCAAGGGAAAGGATGCCTCAGATGGAACAGAGAGGCTGCCAGGTTCTACTCTGTTTCAAGACATAGCATTTGAGAACTAAACCAGCAAAAGTAGCTAGGGATTGTGTTGAATTCCCTAGCTGTTGAGAGAAAAGAGCTGAGCCTGCCAGCTGGAAGAAACTCAGGAAGGGAAAGTTGCCTGACAGAAAGCGCAGGACAGAGCAGGGCAGGGCGGAGAGGACTGCTGGGCTCCATGTGTGCAGCCTTTGAAAGTACGGGGCAGAGGAGCAAGCACAGTAGGGAGTGGCTGACAGGCGACCCAAGGCCGCAAGCCTGGAGGCTGGCTGTGCATTCAAGGAGGAATTTGGCCACTGACAACTGCAGCTGTGCTTTATTGGTGAAGACTCCAGGTGAGCAGTGGCAGGGATTAACAGCCGTATGACGGGCACCGGTAGAGCCTGAAACCCAGGCTGGTGACCTGAACGCAGGCAGGCTCAGGGTCCTGGTGTGACACGGCCAGTTCTCACCAAGGCGGAAGTTGGTGCTAAATTTTCAGAAATTTTCAAGCTGAACATCAAATACCGCAATTAGTAAAATTAAATTCTTCATTAAGTTATATTAGAAGCAGAGATAATAAATACTCAAAATTAATTTCCTTATTATTTTACCTTTCTCTGTTTATTTTTTTGAGACAGGGTCTCACTATGCAGTTCAGGCTGGCCTTGAACTCACTATGTAACTGATGCTGGCCTCAGACTTGCACATAGTGATCATCCTGCCTCAGCCTCTCCAGTGCTGGGATGACAGGCGTGCACCACTGTAGAAGACAATACGGACTTGACTACAGAACAATCACCTCCACTTTAGCTAAACCTGGCGCTATCTCCATGTACTGATACGTACAGAGCTGGCTAAGCTGTTTCCTTTTAAGCAATGTAAGTAGGGCTGGCTGAGGTGCTGATGGGCCATCTTTGAAGCCAAGTGACAACCCTGCTTCCTTCCCTCAATCTCTCCCTCTAAATGGTTGACACAGCAGGATGGCAGAGGCAGAAGCTCCAGGACTGTCAACTGGGTAACTCGGTCCGGTCCGAGCCTTGAGATAAGAGGCTATGACTTCCCAGGGCACAAAAGTTTACACATCCGAAACTGAAAGAACAGCCCCTGCAAACGTTAAATGCTACGTGACTTGTGTCATGCAGACTGGTGTTCCTGCATACCCTTCTCTCTGCATATTGCAGAGCTGCTTTCTGGCTTCCTAGCTAGCTCAGCTCACAGGACTCAGGTAATCCCTGCCACTCTCACAGTCAGCCTCCAGCCACTCCCTTCTTCATAAATTAATGAAATCCAGGTTAGGCCCTGGGTCAAGGCCTTTTTTCTGTGATGCTCATCTGGACGGGACTCAGGACCCCTTGGCTGCCCTTAACTGTGAATATGTCTTAGTGCCTTTATTCTCGCCATGGGTTGCACTGGAGGTGTTAGATTGGAGTTAACTCGCCAGATTTCCAATAACGTCTCCACAGGATTACAAATATAAACTTTCCACACAGCGAGGAGGACAGGAAAAGACAAATATGAACTTTCTGGACCTTGAGGTTGGAAAAAGGGCCTCGATTTGCCACCATGCCCGGCCAGTATCTGTGTTCTTGAAGATTAATTACACCGTTTAATGGCATCATTGTTGGTGTTTTAAATCTGCCAGAACTGCAAATTCTACATGCCACGACTTAATTTATTGCTTTATTGATTGTTAAGACTGAAGAATATGATGAAAGTATTAAGAATGCAAATTAAATTTTAAAAGTATGTTGTATCCAGAGCCATTATGCTGCAAATGGCAGAAAGCCTCGATGGAATGTTCTTCCAATGTTACAAAGCCATAATCTGATTCAACCGAAGCATCACTCACACCCCTTACCAGAGAGAAGTTCCAACACGCTTTTGCTGTATTGTTTTCATCATACTCCACATGAGTGAAAATACCAGCAACACTCTTGGAGGAACTATACTTGTCAGTGGCAAGCAACTGTGGGTTCACTATACGAAAGTTTAGTGAAAACCAGGAAGCACTTTGTGTGCATAAATTGGCTACATGGAAATAAAAAAGAGTTGTATACCTTGTTCTTATTCACATAACAATTCACCCCGAGTGTGCACTGAGGCACTGTATTTGCTTGCATGTTGATTATCCTGAGCTTCGCTTGGGTAGGTGTGATTCCAACCGGTTGATTCTTGTATTGAATAAATTTGCTAAACTTGTCATTTTTATATTTCTTGTTATTACTTTGTAAAAAATTAACAAAGTATATGCAATTTTTGGTCATTCTGCATTTAAATAATTGAACTGGTAAGTGGTTAACCTTAAGTTGTGTGTTGCCTCCTTTATATGGAGAATATGGCTGAGCACCTATTCAGATGCATACCATCCCCATTTGAAGAAGTAAGCTGTTAACCATTCCCAGCACACCACAGTGCGCCCTCCTCTAGCTGCATGCTCAGTAAGCAGCCAGCACTGCCACGGTTGATACATTGTGTCAACTAGAGAAGTCTAGAAGCTTAATAAAATTACTCATGGGTTGTACATCCTAGGGTGAAAAGGCTATGCCCTTACCCCTCTAGGATGTTGCTCATTGTGTTACCTTGGGAAGTTTAGAAGTTTAACTAAATGACTCAGCAGGGGGCCACTTCACTTTGTAAACCTCCTCAGCTTGTGCAAGAGGAGGGCACGGAGGTGGTGTGAGTGTTACACCTGCCTTAGGGTGGGTAGCCTGCTTACAGTACCAGGGAGGAAAAGAGACCTGCCCTTCCCTTCTTTTGCTCTTGTGGCTGTTGCGGCTTCTGTGGCCTTTAACATTTGCTCCTCTGTCATGAGCTCTCTGCCTTGGAGCCAGCTGCTTACGAACTGAAACCTCCACAAACTGTGAGCTAAATAAACCTTTCTCTCTTTAACTTTGGGTGTTGGGTATTTTGTCTCAGCAACAAGAGAAACAAGTAACCAAGACAACAATGAAGAGGATTGCTTGAAAAACAAAGCTCAACTTCTGCCCATGGTGGAATAAAAGAACAGTCAGGATTTTTACAGTAAGCGGAATGAGTGCGGAGACCATGCTAGGTAAAAGCCCCCAGCAGCAGCAGAAGTAACTGTAGAGAGGTTTGTTCCCACCCACACCTTCCGTTTATGGCCATTCCCCAGTCCTTGGAGTTTTCTTTTGTGTTATTAATTCCAGTCATGTGTGCAACCTGAGAACCTGTAAATTACAAAGGGCCTTTCAAACAATATTAGTATGTAAATATAAAATACAACATTAAGGTCCCTTCATTAATATTGAGGAATAAGTCAATATTTGATAACAATTGTCTCAGGGGAGTGTGCCTTTCAGCATGGCTCCATGCCTCACAGACTTATTCAATTATTATTTAATTACCCGGTTAAATGTCATGGCTTACAAAGCAAGGATTAGATTAATAATAGCATGAGGTTTATTTTAAACCAGCCCCACATTAGATAGAGTTGGTTTTTTGTCTTTCAGGGCACAGAATTTACATTAGTCCTCTGCACCTGGTTTTCAATGAATTCATTCTATTTAAGCTTCTGCCCCTCTTCAAAAAAAAGAAATCATGCTCCTGTATTTGTCATATTTTTCCAGTCTTTCAGCTATTCTCCACCCCACCTCTTCCCCTCCCCCCCCAGAGAGTCTTCATTCTACCATAAATCAAATACCTTAAAAAGAATTGTGTGTGAAATATAGAAATACAAAATAGATTCTGGTCACTGAAAACCATCTAGTTTCAAAAGAAGGTGAGGCACCATGCAGGGTGGTTTCCGAGCCAACACCTTCTGCTGAATGGTTTGCTGCCTAATTCAGCTCTGTGAGGTTGCTACAGCAACCGCCCCATCGGGAGGACTCATTGGCACCTAGACGGACTTTATTTCCCTGACATTCGCAGAAGAGGGCAACAGAGCAACTAATGAGAAAACTGAGTGATATTAAAGCGTTTCGCTTTCATCGTATTGGCCCAACATTTGGGGTGCTTTGAGCACGTCCCTTTGTTAGTCCAAGAGCTGCAGAGCTCAGGGGTGCTTGCAGGGGGTGGGGGAGTGGTGAGAGAAGGTGGGGGAAGAGGGCCCAGGAGGGCTGGGGGGCAGCTGAACTGCGGTGGGCCATGTAGGCCTTTTGTTCTCTGCCATCTGCGTGCTGAGGTTTTGGGAGGGAGCCAAAGCACCATTACCTGTATTGTGCGCCTCGAGTTGGGGTGGCAGCCCGTCCTGCTTCGGACATCAGCCCCGCCCCCCACCACACAATGGCAGAGCCCACAGAGCCAGGCAGAAAACTATCTGAACATTTGGCTTGATGAATATTGAGTAAAATTTTTAAAATAAATTATGAAAAGAGCTGTAAGACAACGGACATCTGAACCCCACTGCAAACCCAGGGTAACAGATTTGCAATGCTAAGTATGATAATGATTGTATAAATGAGGAATGATTTTAAAAATAATTGGCAAGTTTCAGAAACTGGTGCACTAAGGAGAGATTGTTCATGATTGTTCTTAGGGCCAGGATTCTGGCTGTATATCTGACAAGGCCATGCAAAAAGCCTACATGAATGGAAGGCTTTTTAGACACTGAACATAAATATCAAATTCGGCAGCCTCAAAAATATCATAATTTACAAAGTGTCATATAGCTTTCCATGATGTGAGTTTGGCAATCGCTATCAAAATTTACAGGACTTGGAGTCACTTTTCCAACTCAGCGACTCTAACTCTAGAAATTTCTCCTAAGGTAACAACTGTGAAATATGCAAACTTTTAACCATAAGAAAATCCATCGCAGTCATATAATCACTTAACATGCTCCCCAGCTTGAATCATGCGTGACAATCCCACTTAGCAACTTGTAACATCCTGTGGGACTGTCCCAAGTCGCCCGATGGGACAGTCACACATGTACACAGGTTCAGAGCTAACCAGCAGTGAGGCATATGAATCACAACCCCATCATGAATATGTTAACCTTTAGAAATCTGCTAAATGTAAACTATAAGGAACTGGTTAAAGTATATCATAGTATATCTACGTAAGAGAATACTTTGTAACCATTAAAAACAATTCTAAAGTATATCTGATGAAATGTAAATAATATTAGTAATATACTACTGAAGGAAAAAACAGATTACAACAGACTATCAATATGACTGGTTACATTTGAAGAGTGTATTACACTAAAAAATACTCTAAAGGATTCAATAAAATATGCATGGCTGTTGTTTCCATGGAAAGACTCTCCTTGAAAGAACAACTATGTCCATTTTGGATAAACCTGGCCCTATCTCCATGTATTGATATGTACAGAGCTGGCCAGGCTATTTCTTTGTCCCTTCAATTGGCTTTAAGCAGTGTAAACTGGGCTGGCTGAGGTGCTGTGTGATCTTTGAAGCAAGGTGACAGTCACTGTTTCCCCACCCAGAGACTCCTGAAAAACACGGTTGAGCCAGAGGAATGGAAAGCCGTGTTCTTCGCTGTTGGTTGGGACCGAGGGAAAGAGATTTTGACTTCCAGGGAAAAAAGACTGTATCAGAGCGGAGGCACCGGCCCTGAATTACTCGACACTACCTCATTTGTGTGGATTGCTCTCTCTGCATTTCTTGCCCTCTGCATATCACAGAGGTGATCTCAGGCCTCCTGCCCAGCCCAGCTCAAGGATCTCACGTATTTCCTGCCACTTTCACTGTCACTTATCCCCAAGCCACTCCGCTCACGGAGAATTAATAAAACCCAGGTTGGGTTCTGGGTCAAGGCCTTTGTTCTGGTGAACACCATCTTGACCAGACTTCGGACCCCTTGGCTCCCCACACCTACATCAACGTCTTAGTGTCTTTATTATCACCTTGGGTTGCACTGGAAGTGGTAGATTGGAATTAACTTGCTAGAATTCCAATAACTTGTCCATGGGATTACAAATATAAACCTTCCAGACTGAGATGAGATCCAGGAAAATGGTCTCTATAATCCTCTCTCAGTCTCTCTCTCCCTCCCCCCCATATATAATCTTCTTTCTTTCTTTTTCTTCCTTCCTTCCTTCCTTCCTTCCTTCCTTCCTTCCTTCCTTCCTTCTTTCCTTCCTTCCTTCCTACCTTCCTTTCTAGTACCAGGAATCAAACTCAGGACCTTGCATTTGCCAGGCAGACACTTATGCTGCTGGGCTACATCCCTGGCCATTATTTATTGTACTATATTTTCTAGGTTTTCAATAATGAGTATGTTTTCCTGCCATTATCAAAATTTTGTAAAAGTACTGTACAAAGGAAACATAATAGTTTTACACTTATGATTATTCATCAAGTATGTAAATTTACCCAAGTTATTTTAGAAGAAGGAAAATCCTGCCAGTTGCTCCAGCCTCCTGAGTCCTGGGACTGAATGGGACACAGATGCCCAGGTAAAGGTGGGATCAAATCTCTGCACTGGTCCGTCTTGACTCTGAGATCTGGAGTTCAGGGTCTCTTGTTTTCTGTGAGGACCAAATTGCTCAATGCAGCGACCCAGGGAGGTGGGGATAGGGAGAGATAGAGGTGGCCCTACAAACAGAGCAGAAAATATCATAAATGAAAGTATCATAAAATAAGAAGATTAGTGTTATGGCTACCTTGCAGAAATCAGACTCTCCCTTTTATAGGCCCACCGGATGGAGTAGAGAAATAATGGAAACTCTGCAGGCCCTGCCTCTGGGCAGGACACTATCTGCAAATGCTACCCTTCTGCTCTGCCTGGCTATCCCTTAGAGTTTTGACTCTTACAAAGGATGCAATTTCTTTTTTGAAAAACTAAATTTTATTGGTACATTTTAGATACATATAATGATCACATTCATCAGAGAGAATTTGTACCTGTACACAATATGTCTTCTCATTTCCTGCCCACCCAGTATAGATGGTCACTGGTGGTCAATTAAGTGATTTAAGTTTGTGCTTGAGCTAGGACCCTTTTGTTGTTCTTGGCAGGACTGAATCTTCCCAGGTATCATTATAAAAGACCACGATCTAATTTACCAGGTTTGCTCTGCACTAGGACAAGTAATACATACAACCTAAAACACCTTTGCCTACCTGATCAGATGTGTTACAACTCAACAAAAAAAGACTAGAAATAAAAATTACATTATAAGTTTGTCCTAACTTCTTTTAAACCCTGGAAAGAGAACATATAGAGTAAAACTCTGGATTGGATCATGAATGACTTGCTCTGCGGGTGTTCTGCAAGACAAGCAATAACTTGATAAATGAGCAATGTCTTGCAGTATGAGTAGCATGTGAGCCCCGTGTCACATGACCTCAAGTGAGCCAGGGGCTATTTTCTCTCTCTCTCTCTTCTTCCCTCTTTCTCTCACCCACAGAGGAGGAGGAGAAAAAGGTAGAGGAATCCTTTACTTCAAGTGAGATTAGGAAGATGTGTAAAATGTGGGAAATAGAGAAAATTTTTATAGAAAAGCATCACCCAAATAAGGCTGTATCAGTCCCAGTGACGAACGTGTTTAAATATAATGCAATGTCACATTTCCATGAACTCCTCAGAAGGAGGCAAAAGCAAGTGTCATTGGATGGGTTCCTTGTTAAAGCTGCATGAAAAGAAGAAGACTCCCTTGTGCCAATAGCAGGGATTCTGTTGGGTGATAACAAAAGTTCTCCTCCACAATACCCCTCCTCTGTTTTATCTCCTACACACCAGCCATGAAGGTTTGCAAAGGTAAGTTCAGATTATTTCTTTATTTTCCTTTTTTTTAATCATTTTGTACTATATTATAGTATTGTCATCATTTTATATGAAAATTTTGGGGTTGCACAATGAATCATGTGAGCTTTCATTACTTCTAATGGGCAATTTCACTTTGATATATAAGTGCTTTGGATTACGAACATGTTTCTGGGACAAATTATACTCACAAAACAAGGCTTTACTATAAGTGTGTGTGTGTGTGTGTGTGTAACTTTTAGTGATATCTATAGTTTGTTACATGTACTCGTATTAGCCTTGGCAGTACTTGCATAAATTTATCATGTTATTAGAATTACATGAATTTGATTTTAGAAAAAAAATAATCTCTTTCTGGAAGGCAAGTGCCATCACCTCCACATAAATAATATTCCTCTGCACACAATGCCTTTTATTTTGGCACCATGTCTTTCCTGCCATCTGCCTTGGAAAGCACTTGCCAGAGTTGCAATAATAATTGAGTTACCGAGGGAATTAGGTGTAATGGAGGGGAAGGAAATTGATTGCTTAATTTTTATTAACAGAAAGGAAGAAAATTGTGACACCCCACTGTGAGCCAAAATGAAACAAAGAACAAAGATGCAGAGATGACTCCAGGTGGCAGGAACGTTCCT